>JAGTTF010000244.1:0-18677 GCA_019095985.1 Streblospio benedicti
ACTCTTTATTTGTTATTTTTATCTGACACAGTCATAATTAATATATGAATGTATTTGTATCACAGAAAGATCATGAATTGAAAAGAAAATCACATCAAATGATTGGGGTCCACATCAACCCATATTGTACTGATTAAGGTGTTTTGGTTAATGTACTGATGAGTGTTAAATCTTAGGACCGACAGAAACTGTCTTATTTTCGAAGTGGTGCATTTATACAGGTTGCCTTCAGTGCAGGGCGGTGCGTTATGACCAAAGTCTATATATGATTCATTCTCCTAATATTTTCTAAAGTTAAGCAGATAAACTTACACAAACATTATGGTTAACAAAAAATTTAAATGTATACATAAAAATATAATGATATTTTACGGATATAAGTTTGTATTTTGGAGTATTGGCAGAATTAGAAGAAAATTACATAACAGATTTATTTTATTTACTATGTGTCTATCAAAGTTAGTAGGAAAAGTAAAAAATCTAATTCAGTGTGGAATACGTGAGAATTTGTAAACATCGGACTAACCTGTAGCTATCTCAAGGATATAAAGACATTATTTGTGAACTGTTATAGTCAAGCGTTAAGTTGTGTTGGGTTGTACAATAGCATGTAAATGCTATAAAGTTTAAGAAATCGGATTACAATGGCAAACCACCGTGATGAGAATTTGAAATCGACATTAAGTGCGAAATTATGCAGCGGAAGTGATGCTCTAAAATTACAAAACAGAATACAGAGTGGTGAGAAACCATATGAGTGTAGCCAATGTGGCAAGTGTTTTAGTGACAGAAGCGCCTTGACCAGGCACAAGAGAATCCACACCGGGGAGAAGGAACATCAGTGTACAGTGTGTGAGAAATCATTTAGTCAAAGAGGGAATCTGAAAACCCACATGATTATGCACACTGAGGAGAAACCTTATCAGTGTACAGTATGTGAGAAATCATTCAGACAAAGTGGACATCTGAAAACCCACAAGAGAATCCACACTGGGGAGAAAGAATATCAGTGTACAGTGTGTGAGAAATCGTTTAGTCAAAGAGGGAATCTGAAAACCCACATGATTATGCACACTGAGGAGAAACCTTATCAGTGTACAGTATGTGAGAAATCATTCAGACAAAGTGGACATCTGAAAACCCACATGAGAATTCATACTGGTGAGAAACCATATGAGTGTAGTCAATGTGGCAAGTGTTTTAGTGACAGAAGCGCCTTGACCAGGCACAAGAGAATCCACACGGGGAGAAAGAATATCAGTGTACAGTGTGTGAAAAATCATTCAGTGAAAATGGGCATCTGACAAGACATTTGAGAACCCACTCTGGTGAGAAACCATATGAGTGCACGCAATGTGGCAAGTGTTTTAATCACAGTAGCAACTTGACCATTCACATGAAAATCCACACTGGGGAGAAAGAATATCAGTGTACAGTGTGTGAGAAATCATTCAGACATAAAGTATCTCTTAAAACCCACATGAGAACTCACACTGGCAAGAAACCTTACGGTTGTGGAGTTTGTGATAAAAGTTTCTCTCAAAAGGATGCTGTTGTTATTCATATGCGCACTCACACGGGAGAGAAACCATACATGTGTGTTCAGTGTGAGAAATGTTTTACTACAAGTTCTAATCTGAAGATCCATAAGCGCACACATACTGGCGAGAAGCCATTTTACTGCCATATTTGTCATAAATCATTTACAGTTGGATGCAGCTTGGAAAAGCACCATATGACTGTGCATGCCAAGAAATGAACTCAAGATTGTTTCTGAACATCAACTAATGTTAAGTTGTGCATTTGATGCACCGGAACCCGGGGTCGGTATGATGCCCTGGGGTGCCTTGAAATGCAAACCCCGGCATGTCGTAATGCCCCATTTCTCCCATGATATTTCTGAATACCGGTCGTTGCTAAAAAGCAGACCGCCAAAAGTAATGACGGTCGTACGCATTTTTGTTTTGTCACAATGTGTTAAGTTGGAAATCGAGCTTTAATAAATCAAGAATAAATAAGATGTTTCCTTTGAGACAAAACTTGAACATTTTTCTTATGAATATTAACAAAATTTGATATCACAGCAGCCTACCAGTCATCACAGCATACCGGGGTATTGCTTTTGAAAAAGAATAATCAATTAGCTCAAGATGAATTTTTTATTATTTTCACGGGCAGGGGTATCACAGTAACCTGGGTTATGGCCTGGTGCATCATTTAACACAGCTATCTGACTTAAATTTTACATGGCCTGTGTAATTTTTATCTGCCCAGGACAGTGGTCAATCTCAATTTGTTATTCTCTGATTTTAGGGATTCTACTTGTACAATGTCATGTAGATACTTTTTACCTGTCCAAAAATTTAACATTGAATGTGTCAAATGGTTCAGAACAATTTATTTATAGACTCTAGCCGAAATATGTAAATGCACTAAGTTGTAAGTTTACTATGTAGCCATATTTCTTTAATTTGTACTGTTGTGTAATGTAAAACCTTTTAAATTTGTGTCTTTTTGCGTCGCTTCAGCTCAGCTGCTGAAGCAAGCATTGTGTTTCGTTCGTTTGTAACTAACTATGTAACTAACTAACTAACAATGTATGTTTGTATGTATGTCTCCGGACAAGCTAGCGGGCGTACCGATGAACTGATTTCGTTCAAACTATACACAACTATGAGTTATGAGGTGACACCGAAGTGATTCGATTTTGGGCAATCTGCCAATTAAACTGTGCTCTCTAGAAGGCCATTCATGATATTCTTACTGATATTCAATGCAATTAAGCCAACAAGAAAAATCTATATTCCAACCAAGCAGCAAATATTGATTATTGGGTTTGAAACTGATATTGATTAGTGTCTGTTATTCAAATAGTACTATTGTATGGCAACACAAATATCTTTTCCAGAGATATATTGATTCTCATCCATTCTGATGTTTTCTCCTCAAATTCATTTCTTGATTGTAAAGTATATATCATTTCAGTATATATCTTAATTGCCAATAAGTCAACCTCTTTCTAGCACGCAGTGTTCTTTGAAGACTTTTAATCTAGTTAAGTTTGTGTTTGTTGCAGTTTTGCAGTTAAATTGTGAACTTCAACTGTGAATTTCATATATAATGAAGGCAGCAAAACTACACAGGTGGTGAACCTCGAACACTTAGACAGTTTTACAGTATGTCTGTCATTTAGAATACATTCATTGAAAATCAGATTATTAGAATATTACTTTGTCTGCATTTTCATCCATAATGTGCTACTTTTTTAATGTTGTCTTTTAAATGAATGGTAATCTTGATCTAGTTAAGTTTGTGTTTGTTGCGTTTTTGCAGTTAAATTGTGAACTTCAACTGTGAATTTCATTTATAATGAAGGCAGCAAAACTACACAGGTGGTGAACCTCGAACACTTGAAGGGTTTTACAATTAAATATGTCTGTCATTTAGAATACATTCATTGAAAATCATATTATTAGAATATTACTTTGTCTGCATTTTCATCCATAATGTGCTACTTTTTATGTTTTTTTTTAAATGAATGGTAATCTTTACTGTTGAAATAATATTTGTATTAAAATGAACATAGCTTTGAAATTTAAAATTATCGCTTTTTTATTGTTCTGATAAAAGTTTTGGTCAAAAGTATTGGTGTAAAATAATGTGAATGAAAAACAATATAGATTGTAGATATATACAGAGATTCTGTAACTGATACTTTATTATGCATTTGTGCGTTTGTAATATGGTTAACAAGGATGATTATTGTAGAAATTTTACTAATAAAACATTTTTCATAACAATTTCAGAAGTTTAATTCATTATCCTGTAGATTTTATTCAAGCAGCCTGGTGTAAAACCTGTGCTGCCAAATAACTTAAAGCTAATTATATGATACTAACATTACACAACATCTATGGAGGATACAAAATCATTGTATTGACATTGTCTCTTTATGGAGGCTTTGTACACCAATCAATGTTCTCATTACGGAGGTGGTCTCTTTGAAGAGGTAGTCTTGATTAGAAGAACAGTAGAAGCTCTGAGCTTTTCTTCCTAAGCAATTTCAAACCAAAAGCTTCATTTCTAAAAGTTCTTTACGCTTCCAGAGGGAAAAAAAATCTAAACTTTTTCAAAGCACATATTGCTTTACATAATTAGCCATCGCTAAAGAGAATAAAAACGCAGACGGACCATTTAAACCCCAGTTTTTACACTTCTCTTCCCCGCGTGTTCGATATAGTCTCTTCCATAATCCCTCACAGTACAGTCTTTACACGGCAGCCTCTTTATTGCCCTATCAGGCCAGCACTCTGACTGACACTATTGGCACCACATGAGGCTAGCTGCACAGCTGTCTTAATAGACAGGTTCTACATTGTAAGGAGACCACTTCTCTATATAGACAGATTTTCCAAGTCAAAAACCTCCGGACAAATCCCAGAGTGAACCTCTCTAGTAAGACCACCTCTCTAATGAGACCACTTGAGGGGTCAATATAGAGGTTGTACAGTACGTCATCCCTGACCTCAGTGCGACCTTCACCTTCTCAGTTTCCCCGACAGGGAGAAAAAGTGTGTGCCAGTTACACACAGCCAATATTAGCCCAGCTACACAAGCCAATAGTAACAGTGCAATAACAGTGTCAAATGTAGGATTTGTTTTACGATTGACCCGACAATCGAGTGCTCAAATACCATTCTATCATGACTAAAATGACTAAAATCCACACTAAATGAGTGTATGATTCGTTTTTATTTTAAAATAAATCATATCATAACGTTCTCATTGCCATTTTGACCATATGACTCAGCGGCTGTTATTCAGTTAAAACCTTTGAATATTTAGCATAGTTTCGAAATTATCCACTATAAAAACATTTGTGAATGATAAAGGACGAATATGCGATTGATTTGACATCAAGAAATAACAAATCCAGCAACTATAAATTTGTCAAATATTAGGTAGAAGTCGGAAGATGTGTAAATGTTTACTGTGCTAATTTCCGCGCATGCGCGTTACAGCCCTTAGCAGCGTGCATATCGTATAATTGACTCGCCTATTCGACCAATCAGTGTGGGTTATTGGCGGAGATTTTTGCCCGGAATGATAGAATGGTTCATTCAAATGTTTGCTTTAGAGAGAACGTATGTATATGTGGCCTCTTATCAACACACTTTTTAACTTGCGACAACGGCAAGATTTAGCCGCGTCTGTGGAATGTTCAAGTTCGATTATGCGAGTTTTGCACTAAGTAGCGATAAACGAAGGTAAAACTGATGACAAATGAACGGTTGGCTTCCTGACACCGGGGAACAAGGTGCAGTTAATAGCTGGTTCAGTTAATAAGAGATCACACTAAAAGTTGTACAACGTAGCCTCCGATTAAAAACCCCTCTATAAAGAGACCACCTCCGTAATAAGACCAGTGTTCATAATCCTCCATAACTCTTCTATAGCACGAACCTTTATTATAAGACCACCCCTGTAATGAGACCATTGTTCATAACCCTCCACTAAACCCTTTGTATTTGAACAATACCACTGGGATGGTCTTGTTAGAAATGTTTTACTATAGGCCAATTGGGGGCTTTAGTGATGAACCTTTTTGTAATAACATTGGCTTTATGACTGTCGAGTTTGTTTTTGAGAAAAATGTAATTACATAATATACAGGTGGTTTATTTAGTTTGGAAGCTATAGGAAGTGTATAATTATGTCATTTACACACTTCGTTGTTAGGCGGTTGGATGATGCAGTGGTCATGGTTCAGCATATAGTGGTGTTCTCAATGTTTTGATTATGTGTGATTTACAGTCATTGAAACCTCCATATCATCGTCGTCTACATAATGACAAGAAAAGACGATCCTCTACAAAAATCCAAAACCAGCACATATTATCAGCAGTAGAGTAGAAACTCTGTATTAAGACAGTCGGCGGCTTCAGTGGTCTCACTAGAGAGGTGGTCTTTTTATGCAGGTTTGCAGAGGTTGCTTCACTGATGTTTGGACCCATGACTATGAGGGAGAATGGTCTTATTATAGAGGTTGTCTTTTTCTAAAGGTGGTATTAATTGTAGGTTCAACTGTATCTGTATTTTACAGGCTTGTATTTGACACTCGCCGACTTTGATGCGTTTTTCCCTTCTGATGCACTGAGAAAGTGTGAGTTGTCTGTGTTGACTCTGCCGACACTTGTCATGCAGGAATGTCCCCAAGTTTACTCGGTTGTCAGGTGGATTTTAGGGTGAATAAAATACTTTATATCCACATAGATATTAGTGCCATGTTTACATGTGTATTTGAGGGGAAGTAAAGACCCATGAAATCAACGCAGATATTAGTTCATTTTTACACGTGGATTTAGTGGAGTGAAAATGGTGTCTATCCACGTGGATTTAAGGTTCAAGTTACATTACACTTGATTTCTGCCTAATTTCCACCATAATGGCGGTGAAAACTATTTTTTTTGCCCGCCGGGAGGGTGCATTGCGGTAGTAGCTGCATATCTAAATTTAAAGGTAAACATTAATTACACATTAAAAAATACCTGCTGATGTATCTAAATGTCCTTATATTGATGTCATTGTGACAAAGCTAAAGCCGGAGTCCGATTAGTACCAGCCGTAGTTCAGTTTGCTCAACACCAGTCAACAGCAGTCAACGCAGCCGCAGCTCGAATTGTTCAACGTCAAAGTCAGGGCATGCTCAATTTTCTCTTTCTGAAGCTGGTAAGATAATAGTATTGCTGTACTTCTGGAGCACAAATATGAGGTGTTGATAATAATTCATTGATTTCTATCTTGTATCTATACTTGCGGTGTTGCCACGTTAAATACTAAAAAGGATATCTTCGTCGACGTTTTACTTTCTATCAAATCAATGCAATAGCTGGGAATCGAAGAGATAATAGATAAAATAAGTGTGTTTCGGTCTCTTCCCACCCAGCAAAACTAGGGGCAATTCACTTAGTTCTTTAGCATTATACATTATATTACCACAGAACTGGGGTGTCTCTTCCCAGACATACATGTATATAAAAAAGATAAGATTGAGCTAATATTCCTGATTTCTTTCTGTTCTTTTTTGTATTCAAATTGTGCATTTATTTCCAAGTTTCTCTCTTCTACCAAGCTTATTTGACAGGGAATGTTAAAAAAAGGTTTCACAAACTTTGGGAAACACATCTGTATCATGAACATTTAAAATTGTGTATTTAATATATTTTTACAGTATTCCAAAACAAGGTCCTCAAACTTCTCATGGAAATCCGAGATGCAGTTGCAGGGGAAAAAAGGGTAGGGTCTGGAACACCTCAGATCAACGCCGAGGTTTTCAATGTGCAGCACTGTGAAAGTATTTCAGACTTCCATGAACTGGGATAGACATTAGAAATAGCTTATGAATACAGAAAATATTTGGTGAGCAATAATAACACCAAGGAGAATTGAATCTCATTTTGTTGTTTAAATATTAATTATTTTGTGTAACATAAATATTACAGGCGTTATTCTGGCTGCTATGTAAAATTTTGTCAAAAGAGTTCAGGCCATTGTATATGAGTAAATACAGAGCATACTGCATGCATCTCTAAAAAATACCTTGTAAAATATTTTTTCAGGCTGCTCATGTAAACACAATTGGAGGTGCGGATGCTTTGCGATAATGTCCGTAGAATTACAACTAGGTAAAAATAACAATATTTGATTAATACCACTTGGCATTTAATTATATCTATAGTGCTTTCAGAAAATATTTCAATATTTGCTACCTGGTAAATGTGTTTGACCTTATATAAAAAATTATCCTCACCCCCCGAGGTTCCCCCGATAAGAAATTCATATATATCATCACTTACAAGATGTATGAATGCAGTTGGTAGTGAATTCAATAAATGTTCTCAAAATTACAAACGTGTGTCTATAAATGTCAATTGTAAGGTAAATGTATCACTTCATAGCCTTATTCACAGTTCTGCATTTATCGTAAATTAATGTTTACATAGACGTTTTACTATTATCAGAAGGTTTATAATTTTACAATGGTACTTAAAATTCTGTTCATGGATTTCTTGGCTTCATAATTGTAATTAAGTGATGTACGTACTGATTCACAACACATTGTAAGCTCCATTAGATTTTATTGTATTTTATTTTACATACTGTGCAAAGTGCAAGGGGAGGGACAGAGGCAGACTTGCTGAACGTGATGGGTCTCTTTCTGAAATATTGTATTGTATTGTATTTATTGAGTGCTTTCTGATAGAAGAGTTTACATTACAATGATTTAAGTTCTGAAATATGCCCCTGAGAGAATAGGTGGGGCTGGAAGGCAATCTCCAAATGATAGTAATAATTGACTATGGTTATTGACAAATTGGATATTTTATAAATTGTGGAGCCAGTGCTTTTGTTTTGTTTGTGCGTGTGTGTCCTGAAGACCACAATGTTGGTTTTCACATGTAACGTCTAAGCGTTCAGGGCAGAGTTATTATTTTCACTTTGGTTTTGATCTTTTGTACTATTTTCATTTGATTGATGTTTGTGCTTACAATTGTAGTGAGTGAACACTACAGGCAATTTAATAAATATAAAATATATCAATGTTATTTGTGACTTTATTAAACCTCAGTATGACATGTTTCCAGCATAATTTCAATCTGGATCCAACACAAGATCAATCTGAATCTAAATACGCCATGTGACCATGGATCTTGTTTTCAAATCCAACCTGAAATCAACATTGAATATAATCTAATTTTGACCTGAATCCAACCGAATCATAACCCTAATCCACCCTATTTTCGACCTGGATCCAACACAATTTCAACCTGGACCCAGCGCAATTTCAACCTGGATCCAACACAATTTCAACCTGAATTCAGGGATACAATATGACTCTGGACCATGGCTAGAGGTGTTTGTAATGAGAATTCTTTCCTGTGATCACAAATCTGCTGGTGTTCTCCAATCTTTTCCAATCACTTGTTGATGTATACACGTATGACCTCCTTTTAATCCCAAATCTTTCCACCTCCAACAGGTAGATCTTCTCTTTTTCCCCTTACCCTCAACTTGGTGTCATCTATTGATATAGATAAAGCTTTCATCTATTCTATAGTTTTATCACTGGGGAGGTGGTGTTCATGGATAATAAGATCTTCTGCTGTTAAAGATTATCTTGGTTCTGTCTCGCACTATGTAATAGAACAATTATTAAAATTCTATTCTACACAGCATTATACCGATTCAAAGTGCTACATCTGTATGTCAAGTTTGGTTGTTTATGTGATGCACACACAACACTTGAAAGAGAGAAAGATATGATTTCTAATGTCCTGGTTCTCACTTGAGAGCAAGTCTTTTACCCCAGATCTGTTTGACCCTACGTATATATATTATATTGAAACTATGAAACCAGAACACCCTATGCAGGGACACTTCCTCACCAGTGAGAGAAGGGGACTGGATGGAAATGGCATTCATATCATGTAGAGAAAGATGTATATGATTGACTTGCAAATTCTGTATGTGGTAGTGTGTGTGTGTGGGGGGGGGGGGCATACAATGTGCCAGTGGGCATGAAAAAATACTAGCATGGCAATAGGGGGGCATAAACATGAAAACTATTTCTCTTCACGCCCCCACCCCCTCCTCTGTATTTAATGACCACTCCCTTAAGGTAACTTCTTTTTATGATATTTCTTTTACTCCTGTAAATATATACAGTTTAAATTTTATTCTTTATAACATTTTGAAATAAATACTGCATCTGTCAGCCATCTTGAATTTCAAAATGACCCCAAAATATTTACAAAAAACTACATTTAAGCAACAAAACTAATAATTGCATGTCTCATATACATCAAAGTCATATTTTTGATTTATAAACCTATGCTTGATGGCATTAGATATTGTGGTATGAATGTTTCATTATCTGAATTTCAAGATGGCCGTCAAAATAACCAAATAGCATATTCTCAGCATGATTTATTGGGTTAAATATAGAGAACACGTGAAGAAAAATGTTTATGGTTCAAATGCAGTAACCATTGATAAAGTTTAAAGACGAGATTAAGAAAGTTAAACACAACATTTTCAAGCAGAGCACAGACACTGAAAGACATACACAAAATGAGGCACACTTTCATTGAAAAGCTGGAATGTTGAATTAAATTAGTTTTAGTCACAGTTATAATGCAAATAAAACAGCCAACAATAAAATGGCAGAGACCTGAGGAGGCGGTGTTTTATACAGTCATGTTATCTTTGATGTAGGCGAGAATATATAAGAATATATCTAAATGGATGTTTACCTGTTTACATGAACTTGAAGTTATTACGTACAAACTCAAATATCAGAGACATTTGGAATTGTTAGAAATATTTATTCTGTTCTCAGTAGTATTGGCCACCTATTTTGTGAAGAAGCACATAAATGTGCATCGTCCGTTTGGCCTGATCACTCACACTGCTTTTACAAGTCCTTGTTCATACCAAAACGTGGGCCCAGTCATAGACCGGGGTCATTGACGTACGCCAATAACAAAATCAATAGTCAGGTTTTCTTAGTTATATTTTGAGATCGTGTGTTTGAATTTTGAATTCCCCACTGAACATTTTGTCAGTTTGGTTGGATATTGAGGTCAGCTTCCCCCCAAAACTAAGCAGGTTGTATCACAGTCTACTATATTTATGTATGATCGCAAGATGTTTAGAGGTGGTCAAGGTAAATATTTGATCATTGTGGACTTTTAGTTTTGATTTTGTAAGAGAGAGAGCCACATAAACCAAATTAAACCAAATGGACAATGGTAAAGAGTGTCACCTGGGTGTAATGCCCAGTGAGATAGTCCGCTTTACTCTTATTTATTAGGTTTACACAGATATTTGAACGGACGTTTTCCTTAGAGTTATTTTAAGGGAACCTTCGACGTGTGTTTAGAAGTCCGATTAGTCAACAAACTAACTTAGTTTTCTTTATGTATTTAATTAATTTATAAGTTTATAATAGACCATGACACACGAATATATTATATAATTGTGTTCATCGATAAAAGAAAAATATCAATTTAATCCAATTGCAAAATAGCATACACAAAAGATACTCATACTATTTTTAAAATAACCACGTCTCTTAGAATGTATCACTTTTCACAAGCATGCCGGAAAAACTACAATAAGCGTTGTCATGAGCCACAGCAGTTGCGGTGCCTGAAGCAGAGTTAGTGATAACTGACACTTGTTCACCAGAATTGCAATGAGCAAAATAGACACCAGCCCCAGTGGAAAGACTTCCATCAGAATAATATCTTGGACTAACTTCATCCCCAACTTTAATACTAACAAACACTTTTCTTTCTACAATTGAAAGCATGCTTGTTGAAAAGAGATACAGACCTGAGACGGGACAAGTAAAGTAATTTGGTGCTGTGAATCCTGCGCCGACGTTCGTGTGGATTGTGGTAAAGGCGAATGGTTGGTTAGGTCCTACTGTTTGTTCATCAGGATGCGAAACGGCAAAAGCAACAGCCACATCTGCAAAAATAAACAGCTAACGTTTATTGAAATCATCATTGAAATGCATGGAGAGGTTTCAACAACCATTGTTAAGTGAAAATACCACATGACATGGCTGTATCATTGTAACCATACAATATACTGTAGGAATTGACCACGAGATTGGAGTGTCAATCGCAAAATTGAGCATGCTGACGTCTGATTTACCCTCACTTCGTTCAGGTAAATCAGACGTCAGCATGCTCAATTTTGCGATTGACACGACAATCGAGTGGTCAAACACCATTCTATCATGACTAAAATCCATTTTCATGATTTTATTTTAAAATAAATCATATTATAACATTCAACATTCAAGTCAATTTTGTTTGTTTTGAGCGCGCGGAGACGTCAATTCCTACAGTTTTGAGCGCGCGGAGGCGTTAGTCTAAACTGTTGCACTCCGCACAGCATGAACACGCCTTACTACGTCAGCGGCTGTATTGATATTGTGAGGAGTTTAGACTAACGCCGTGGTTTTTTTGGGAGCGTGTTTTTCATCGCAAAATTAAGCACGGAGATTGACCAATCAGCGTGGGTTATTGGCGGTGATTTTTGCACGGAATGATAGAATGTAGGATAGCGCAGTCTCACTGAGCATCCAGTAATTTTCCGCCAGTCTAGTCTAGTGTAGATGATCAACATCACTAGACATTTTGAAGAAACTGACGTATTTGTCAGTTATATATAAAGTATTCTACATACTTGGTACACAGCGTATGGATTTATATTTTTATTCCCGTATTCATTTCCTTGCTGTTTTTTCCTCATATATAATCCAAAAATTAAATATTACAACTTTATTTTCTTTCTGACATGTTTCGGGTTTACAGACCCCTTTTCAATTTTTTTCAGATGTTGATGTTACAAATTACCATGATGGTATTAAATAAACTACACTATATTCAAAAATTGTATACTCGCATTATTACATCATTGCTATAAGTAATTTCATTATCTTTAAATACAACAGTACTAAAAATATGAAATACTTTTTCTTATTTTTTCTTAACAGAATACACATTAACAGATTACACCATAATGCAATGCATTAAAAGATGATATATTATTGATATAGTGTAGCTTAATACAATCATGGTAATATGTAACATCAACACCTGAAATAAAATGAAAAGGGGTCTGTAGACACAAAACATGTCAGAAAGAAGATAAAGTTGTAATATTTATTTTTTGATTAAATATGAGGCAAAAGAACACAGCAAGGAAATGAATGCGGGAATATGAATATTTGTCAGTTGTTTAACATATTCATGGTAGATGGTAGAAATCCCCCCTTATCTCTGGAACCTGGTCATGACTGAGATCTTTGAATAGGTGGCAATAGCTCACTGCCAGTGGTACCATTTGATATTATAAGGACAATTTATAAGAATATTATTGCATGTGATACTGTGAATTGTGTAGTGTGTTTAACGTATATACAACGCTAATTCAATAGAGACAATGATCACTATATATGATAAGAAGTAACGTAAATATATGCTTTAAAAAGAATCGATGCAATACCGTTATTCATTTCCAACTTGTCCAGGCGCCTTTCCAAGTGGTCAGTTTTCTCACGGTAGGACTTCTGATTTATTTTGTCTAAAGAAAAAAAAAATACACATTACACGTGTAGCACCTCTCACATCTCATTTGTTGACCGGGTTAAACCGTGAGTGTAACTCGGGAGTTACCTCAACAAAGATGGAAGCATGATCTGTCGCTCTAGTGACAGTAGACCATTGCTATGAATGATATTTGCTGAGTATAATGTTGTCAAAGTGATTTGCATTTCTAGGCTTTACTGTCCTTTATGATAATACATATTTTGGCAATTGCATGAAGGAAATGACAAGAGAAGAAACATTAAAAGAATAAAACAAGAATGAAAAAAGCAAGTTTTAAAAATTGTTTCTTCATCAAAATTACCATTGTTTTCTAGCACTTGGAGGCGCTGCACTGTCATTCTCTGCCATTTCTGGGTTTCTATAAAAGGTTTATCATGTTAATTTGATTATTGTTCTCTGATCCTGACTTTGTTTAAACTTGTCTTGATAAACATGTCTTAAATAAATTTGAAGTTTTAATTACTTTGGCTGATTGAAATCAATTACTAACACCCAAGACAAATCAAGCATTTTATGAAGAATTTGTTTGTAAATGTTATACAAAAACATGTTTAATGTTTAAGAAGTCAATGGACACGTGTGTCATATTAATGGATTTTGTTTTTATACAAATGTTTGCTTATTTTCCAAGAGATTTGATAAAATAATAAAAGAAATATCCACAATATTTGTTAAACGTTTCCAGAATTTTCTGAATGTTATTCTGAGGAGGACAGACGTCTATAACATTTAACAAATATTTTTGACATTTCTTTTATTGTTTACTTAAATCTTTTGTAAAATAAGCATATATTTTCATAGAAATAACACCCCCCCCCCCCAGTAGGAGTTTTCGCAAACATATTTTTTTTGTACCTTAGATACTACTCTTAAGGAAAAATGACGTTTGCCCAAAATATTTGATAGCGAAATATATTTTTCGTGGTCAAACAGGGGTCATCGGGTTAAAATTTCATAAAATTGCATTTGGAGTAAAAACTTGTATTGACTTTAGATAGGAACATGTGTATGTGGAATCTAAATAAAACATCAGATTTGACCTTCGACCTCTCCTTCAAGGTCAAACAGGGGTCATTGTGGTCAAAATTTCATAAAATTGCATTTATCTCGATTAATAACAAATTTAGAGTAACAACTTGTATTGACCTTAGATAGGAACATGTGTATGTGGAATTCAAATTAAACATCACATTTGACCTTTGACCTCTCCATCAAGGTTACACTAGTAGGTCAATTTCAGGAATTTTGTTCATTTTTGTGTTTACGAAAGAAATGAGCAGCTTTGAATATTTCATTTGTTAATAATCCACGATAAATTAGTTTTATTGATATAAGCATTTGTATTCTAGATTGGAATTACATTATGTTTTATTTTAATCAATATTTTACTAAATAGTTTAATATATCAATGGGTTTCACTTTTAATGGTAGAATTTGAGGCAGCATCAGTATCATTGATATCTTCATAAAGTGCATTTTCTCAAATTTTGTTATGTTTTAGTATTATTTGATTGGACATTGGATTAAAAAATGTGTAACTTACAAAAAGAGCAACAAATTTAATACATCTTCATAATACAATGGTCATTGCTAAATCATGGAAAATTCAGTGAAAATGAAATCTAAGAAGCAATGCAAAACAAGGAAAAAGGGCGATATAAAATCATGCATCATACCTTTTAGAAGTACGCAGTCTTTCAAAATAGATAATTTATCAGATTCAAGTTGGAGAAAATTAAGAAACAATTGAAGTGAGACAAAGTGTAAAGGATCTAAAACAGCATTACGATGAAATTTGCAAAAGTGTACCGACTAAATATGGTAGTAAATGCTATGGTTATCACAAAGAATGCTACAGCAAATTCACAAATCTCAAATATCTAAAAGCAATAAAATGAAAATCAGATCAAGATCCAGAGGTTGAACTATCAATAAAGAAAAAAAAATCAAATTTATCAATAACATTCACTTGTGATTTCTGTTTATTTGTGAAAATACTCCAGAATTAATTCTTCCTGGCAAATTTCTTTTTAGTGAAAGTTGGACATGTAAAACAGAAACTGCAGGGAAGGCCTTAAAAGAGGGTTCAGAGAGACGAAGTTATGAAAGGATGCTGTGTAAAGTGATAGATGTAGATTTGAAGGCAAGAGAAGCTAAATACCATGATGAATGTAGAAACGCACATAAATATTCAGCAACAAGTATGCAAGAATATATGCAGGAAAAGATTCCATCTGTGTCGGTGTATAGTAGTAACAAGACAGATAAGCTTAAGAAAAAGATGATAAACCATTTCTGACCAAAGTTAAAGTTCTGGCTACCAGATCATAGAAGTGAGCTGGTCAACTCTGATCATATTAAAAAAAAGCCATTTAAACTGCCTTTGAATATGCTTTATTAGATTACAGAAAACTTGAGGATGTTGGATCTTTATTGAATTGTACCACGAATAGAGAAAATGCACGTCCTGTTTGATACTAGAAATGTTTATTAAATGAGTTTGACAGCCGTATCACCTGAGTACACACTACCACTGTACTGAGGCTCCTATTCACCAACAACTTAAGACAGGTATAACTGCCGCATTTAGACCACTCGGACATTCTGACCGACCCGGGTGGTCTGCCTTAAGTGCTTTGTGAATAGGTGCCACAGTGGTAAGGGCCGAGGGTTTAAGTCCTGGTAGAAGCTATGTGATATAGTCCTATAAACTTGGAGAAATAATCCTCTGATGTCAATACTTACATCTAGCCAATTAATTCAAATTTATCTACATATTCTATTCTAGTTGCCAGTCATAGAAAAAATATGTTCAAGGCAAAACAGAAATGTCCATCACTATTACTCAAGTGATCTTTTTACGAATGGTCAACGTTGTTCAGCTCTTAGTTTCTCTCTACATTAACCTAATTAATGTAAGTGATTTACTAACTTCATGAATGATATAAAAATCCTTTTGCTAATATTTAAGTACTTGTAATTACAAGTACACAGGCTGCGCAGGAACCTTAGTAGGTCAAGATTAATCTATTATGGTACCATTCACTAAAAATCCAACATCCTCAAGTTTTCTGTAAAATCTGATGAAACATATTCAAAGGCAGTTTCAATGGCTTCTCTTTATGAATATGATCAGAGTAAACAAGCTAACTCCTATGA
The DNA here is from genome assembly GCA_019095985.1 of Streblospio benedicti. Taxonomy (NCBI): domain Eukaryota; kingdom Metazoa; phylum Annelida; class Polychaeta; order Spionida; family Spionidae; genus Streblospio; species Streblospio benedicti. Next base: position 16,347 of record JAGTTF010000244.1, read on the forward strand.
TTGGGTGTCTAATAAATTAACTTTGGTCCAAAATGGTTTATCATCATTTTCTTAGTTCAACCTCTGGGATAACCATGGCATTTACCATCATATTAATTCCGTCCGTATATTTTTGCATAATTAGTTAATAAAGTATTGATCAAAATAAAACATAAAAGTAATCCCAATCTAGAATACAAATGCTTATATCAATAAAACTAATTTATCGTGGATTATTAACAAATGAAATATTCAAAGCTGCTCATTTCTTTCGTAAACGCAAAAATGAACAAAATTCCTGAAATTGACCTACTAGTGTAACCTTGATGGAGAGGTCAAAGGTCAAATGTGATGTTTAATTTGAATTCCACATACACATGTTCCTATCTAAGGTCAATACAAGTTGTTACTCTAAATTTGTTATTAATCGAGATAAATGCAATTTTATGAAATTTTGACCACAATGACCCCTGTTTGACCTTGAAGGAGAGGTCGAAGGTCAAATCTGATGTTTTATTTGGATTCCACATACACATGTTCCTATCTAAAGTCAATACAAGTTTTTACTCCAAATTTGTTATTAATCGAGATAAATGCAATTTTATGAAATTTTGACCCGATGACCCCTGTTTGACCCCGAAAAATATATTTCGCCATCAAATATTTTGGGCAAAAGTCATTTTTCCTTAAGAGTAGTATCTAAGGTACAAAAAAAACATGTTTGCGAAAACTCCCTAGGGGGGGGGTAGGGGTATACGGAGCCCGCGGACTATATGTAATGAACCTTACACGTCAAATAGTACGCAAATCAATGGATACACACCAGCAAATTTGAAATTGGTGTCATACACCAGTACAGGGTTCTAAATCGTCTATTTTGAACTTTAACTTCTATGAAAGAAAACAATAAGTATCTGGAGAAATAATACCTGCTTTGAGGTCTCTAATTTCTTTTATCAATTCCATTTCCGTTTCTGTGGAGCAGAGCACAGAAGCACTGAAAGACAAGCACAAAATGAGACACACTTTCATTGTAAAGCTGGAATGTTGAACTAAATTAGTTTTTGTCACAGTTATAACACAAATAAAACAGCCAACAATAGAATGGCTGAGACCTGAGCAGGTGGTGTTTTATGGGGCATTTTATGCAGTCTTGTTATCTTTGATGTAGGCGAGAATATGATATAATAGATATTTATCTGTTCACTTGAACTTGAATTGATTAGATACAAACTCAAACATCGGTGAACTTTGGAATTGTCCGAAATATTCATACTATTATGGGCCCCTTATTATGTAAATACACACAGGTCGGGGTGTCAGGACACCCCATAGAACCATAATCAATCATAAAACATCATACTTTCAATAAAACACACTTCAGTCAAAGAGCATTACCAAGAGAGGTAACGTCCTATGTTTCCTAAAGTGGACGTAAAATACTGAACAGGTACGAGCAGGTGCGACGTCGGGGATGGTTGAAGTGACTAAGTATTCATAGGTGAATGAAATGAAGATGACCAAAAAAAACTTATTATATGACTTTATATGATACATTAAATTATAAAATAGTACACATATGTATAAATAACAGTGAGTAGTTTCTTGTTTTCATGAGATAAATAATATTGTCTTGACAGAAACTCAGCAAGATAACATTTATTGTAGGCATAGACTAATCAGCTTGTCAAATCCACTTCGATATAATGCACATTTTACCTTCAAAGTTTAGTAATAAAATATGCTACTAAATTTTTATAATTGATATGGTTGGAAACGCATACTTCTGTAGATTACATATGTATTAATTAAATGTTTCTAGCCATGGCAAGTGCTGAAATACTAAGCAAACTGTTCGGACACTTTTTCTTCCCCTAATCACGTTTTTCACCGTATGGCTGTCATTGTCAAACGCTGGTTCGGTAATAAATATGTCAGTATCTCATCCATACCTGTCCCAAAAATATTTTATTACTATTTATGTAATCTACAGAAGTGTGCGTTTCTAACCATACCAATTATTATGAAATAGCAGGACATTCGATGATCAAACTTTGCTAGTCAAAATGGTCAACACAATCGTAGTGGATTTGACAGCACATCAAAGAACATTACGACTATTTGATGGGATCAATGGACATTTCTTTCCAAATGTAAAGTATGAACTGAAAGTGTAGAAATAAGAATCTGCATCAAATTTTAAGTGTCTTATGTGTCTATGATAATTTTTAAGTTGTCAGTAAACCTCTGTAAATTACAAGCATGCAAGTGACAAGTGACTAATTTCAACTCTGTTATACTATCGATCATTTGACCAAAAAACGTCAACACACGGTTGTCGTATTAATGTAT
>JAGTTF010000245.1:0-18169 GCA_019095985.1 Streblospio benedicti
GATTGATGTAGGATGTTTTTTTTCTTGGATTATGTAGTGTGCATGGACACTGACAACAGACAGAAACATGAAAAATCAACCCAGCTGCTATAGTTATGCTACTGGATGGCCATAAAAATGGCCCCAGGATAAAAAAAAAATAATAAATTTTGTACAAAAAGCCAACACTGATTCGCAATGAAAAAGAGTGTTTTTCAAGGAAAATAGCACATATTGTGTTTGAGAATAACTTAATGTGACAAAATAACCAATTTACTGGACATGTCATACCACATATGAAGGCCTATAAGGTCTCAGACCACTAAACAAATGCTCAATTGTAAGATCTATTAACAATGTAATAAGCCCCCTCTACCCTGCTTAGCTTTGAGTGTTGGCCAATAATCTTATTTTTTCTTCAACAGAGTATTTCATTTCCAGTTGCTGAGGAGAAAATTCATATAGGCATAACCACCTTCCCAGAGCTCTGGCAGCCATAGATGAGACCTACCCCTTGAAATCCTGTGCAGTCTAGCACTATTCTATTTGATACATGGCCGTCTTATAACTGACCATGTGCACTAACTATTCAAAAATATTTAAATAAAATAACTGGTTTGACACCTATTGGGTATGAGCTTAATTTTTTTTACCATATCTATAATCAGTAAATAATCGGAACCACGCCTACTTTTTAGTTATATCAACTTTGAACAGCACCGGCGTAATCGGACCGAATTTTTTGCTGATTTTTTATTGATTTGGTGGTCTGAGACCTAATGAGGGAAATGATGAATATTATATTTTTCTTAAATATATACTTATGATGTCTGCAACATGTCCAATTCATGTTATGCCACTTAGAATTTTATTTCTTTGCATATTCATGCATTTAAAAGTTATAGGCTTACAAAATATGCAATAAGTTCTATAACATGTCTTACGTTTGAATGCCTGGAAATCACACTTTTTGGTAGTTTAATGCTTCAAAATTAACATTAATGCTAGTTTAGTATATAAACTTTAAATAAAATCACCAGAAAATGATACAAAATTCATTCTAGTCCAACAGCAGCAGCTCTTTTAGAAAAATATTATTTGAGTGTTTTTTTCTCCCAAACTGTACTTTCTAGGCCACTTGCAGCAAAGGTAAAGTGTTGTTTGTAAATATCCTTTAGCCTATTTCTTCATTGTTACACACCGTATAAACATACAATTTTGGGGTGGAATATACCTAATATTGACTCCTCTAGAAGTCTACAAAGATCCATTTGAGGTCTTTTTACACAGGGGTCCGGATTCATTGTCACGCCATTTTCGTCACATCATAGATTCACTTTTGATTGATGTAGGATGTTTTTTTTCTTGGATTATGTAGTGTGCATGGACACTGACAACAGACAGAAACATGAAAAATCAAATCAGCTGCTATAGTTATGCTACTGGATGGCCATAAAAATGGCCCCAGATAAAAAAAAAAATAATAAATTTTGTACAAAAAGCCAACACTGATTCGCAATGAAAAAGAGTGTTTTTCAAGGAAAATAGCACATATTGTGTTTGAGAATAACTTAATGTGACAAAATAACCAATTTACTGGACATGTCATACCACATATGAAGGCCTATAAGGTCTCAGACCACTAAACAAATGCTCAATTGTAAGATCTATTAACAATGTAATAACCAGCCCCCCTCTACCCTGCTTAGCTTTGAGTGTTGGCCAATAATCTTATTTTTCTTCAACAGAGTATTTCATTTCCAGTTGCTGAGGAGAAAATTCATATAGGCATAACCACCTTCCCAGAGCTCTGGCAGCCATAGATGAGACCTACCCCTTGAAATCCTGTGCAGTCTAGCACTATTCTATTTGATACATGGCCGTCTTATAACTGACCATGTGCACTAACTATTCAAAAATATTTAAATAAAATAACTGGTTTGACACCTATTGGGTATGAGCTTAATTTTTTTACCATATCTATAATCAGTAAATAATCGGAACCACGCCTACTTTTTAGTTATATCAACTTTGAACAGCACCGGCGTAATCGGACCGAATTTTTTTGCTGATTTTTTATTGATTTGGTGGTCTGAGACCTAATGAGGGAAATGATGAATATTATATTTTTCTTAAATATATACTTATGATGTCTGCAACATGTCCAATTCATGTTATGCCACTTAGAATTTTATTTCTTTGCATATTCATGCATTTAAAAGTTATAGGCTTACAAAATATGCAATAAGTTCTATAACATGTCTTACGTTTGAATGCCTGGAAATCACACTTTTTGGTAGTTTAATGCTTCAAAATTAACATTAATGCTAGTTTAGTATATAAACTTTAAATAAAATCACCAGAAAATGATACAAAATTCATTCTAGTCCAACAGCAGCAGCTCTTTTAAAAAAAAATATTATTTGAGTGTTTTTTTCTCCCAAACTGTACTTTCTAGGCCACTTGCAGCAAAGGTAAAGTGTTGTTTGTAAATATCCTTTAGCCTATTTCTTCATTGTTACACACCGTATAAACATACAATTTTGGGGCGGAATATACCTAATATTGACTCCTCTAGAAGTCTACAAAGATCCATTTGAGGTCTTTTTACACAGGGGTCCGGATTCATTGTCACGCCATTTTCGTCACATCATAGATTCACTTTTGATTGATGTAGAATGTTTTTTTCTTGGATTATGTAGTGTGCATGGACACTGACAACAGACAGAAACATGAAAAATCAAATCAGCTGCTATAGTTATGCTACTGGATGGCCATAAAAATGGCCCCAGATAAAAAAATAATAAATTTTGTACAAAAAGCCAACACTGATTCACAATGAAAAAGAGTGTTTTTCAAGGAAAATAGCACATATTGTGTTTGAGAATAACTTAATGTGACAAAATAACCAATTTACTGGACATGTCATACCACATATGAAGGCCTATAAGGTCTCAGACCACTAAACAAATGCTCAATTGTAAGATCTATTAACAATGTAATAACCAGCCCCCCTCTACCCTGCTTAGCTTTGAGTGTTGGCCAATAATCTTATTTTTCTTCAACAGAGTATTTCATTTCCAGTTGCTGAGGAGAAAATTCATATAGGCATAACCACCTTCCCAGAGCTCTGGCAGCCATAGATGAGACCTACCCCTTGAAATCCTGTGCAGTCTAGCACTATTCTATTTGATACATGGCCGTCTTATAACTGACCATGTGCACTAACTATTCAAAAATATTTAAATAAAATAACTGGTTTGACACCTATTGGGTATGAGCTTATTTTTTTTTTTACCATATCTATAATCAGTAAATAATCGGAACCACGCCTACTTTTTAGTTATATCAACTTTTTGAACAGCACCGGCGTAATCGGACCGAATTTTTTTGCTGATTTTTATTGATTTGGTGGTCTGAGACCTAATGAGGGAAATGATGAATATTATATTTTTCTTAAATATATACTTATGATGTCTGCAACATGTCCAATTCATGTTATGCCACTTAGAATTTTATTTCTTTGCATATTCATGCATTTAAAAGTTATAGGCTTACAAAATATGCAATAAGTTCTATAACATGTCTTACGTTTGAATGCCTGGAAATCACACTTTTTGGTAGTTTAATGCTTCAAAATTAACATTAATGCTAGTTTAGTATATAAACTTTAAATAAAATCACCAGAAAATGATACAAAATTCATTCTAGTCCAACAGCAGCAGCTCTTTTAGAAAAATATTATTTGAGTGTTTTTTTCTCCCAAACTGTACTTTCTAGGCCACTTGCAGCAAAGGTAAAGTGTTGTTTGTAAATATCCTTTAGCCTATTTCTTCATTGTTACACACCGTATAAACATACAATTTTGGGGTGGAATATACCTAATATTGACTCCTCTAGAAGTCTACAAAGATCCATTTGAGGTCTTTTTACACAGGGGTCCGGATTCATTGTCACGCCATTTTCGTCACATCATAGATTCACTTTTGATTGATGTAGGATGTTTTTTTTTCTTGGATTATGTAGTGTGCATGGACACTGACAACAGACAGAAACATGAAAAATCAAATCAGCTGCTATAGTTATGCTACTGGATGGCCATAAAAATGGCCCCAGATAAAAAAATAATAAATTTTGTACAAAAAGCCAACACTGATTCGCAATGAAAAAGAGTGTTTTTCAAGGAAAATAGCACATATTGTGTTTGAGAATAACTTAATGTGACAAAATAACCAATTTACTGGACATGTCATACCACATATGAAGGCCTATAAGGTCTCAGACCACTAAACAAATGCTCAATTGTAAGATCTATTAACAATGTAATAACCAGCCCCCCTCTACCCTGCTTAGCTTTGAGTGTGGCCAATAATCTTATTTTTCTTCAACAGAGTATTTCATTTCCAGTTGCTGAGGAGAAAATTCATATAGGCATAACCACCTTCCCAGAGCTCTGGCAGCCATAGATGAGACCTACCCCTTGAAATCCTGTGCAGTCTAGCACTATTCTATTTGATACATGGCCGTCTTATAACTGACCATGTGCACTAACTATTCAAAAATATTTAAATAAAATAACTGGTTTGACACCTATTGGGTATGAGCTTAATTTTTTACCATATCTATAATCAGTAAATAATCGGAACCACGCCTACTTTTTAGTTATATCAACTTTGAACAGCACCGGCGTAATCGGACCGAATTTTTTGCTGATTTTTTATTGATTTGGTGGTCTGAGACCTAATGAGGGAAATGATGAATATTATATTTTTCTTAAATATATACTTATGATGTCTGCAACATGTCCAATTCATGTTATGCCACTTAGAATTTTATTTCTTTGCATATTCATGCATTTAAAAGTTATAGGCTTACAAAATATGCAATAAGTTCTATAACATGTCTTACGTTTGAATGCCTGGAAATCACACTTTTTGGTAGTTTAATGCTTCAAAATTAACATTAATGCTAGTTTAGTATATAAACTTTAAATAAAATCACCAGAAAATGATACAAAATTCATTCTAGTCCAACAGCAGCAGCTCTTTTAGAAAAATATTATTTGAGTGTTTTTTTCGCCCAAACTGTACTTTCTAGGCCACTTGCAGCAAAGGTAAAGTGTTGTTTGTAAATATCCTTTAGCCTATTTCTTCATTGTTACACACCGTATAAACATACAATTTTGGGGTGGAATATACCTAATATTGACTCCTCTAGAAGTCTACAAAGATCCATTTGAGGTCTTTTTACACAGGGGTCCGGATTCATTGTCACGCCATTTTCGTCACATCATAGATTCACTTTTGATTGATGTAGGATGTTTTTTTCTTGGATTATGTAGTGTGCATGGACACTGACAACAGACAGAAACATGAAAAATCAAATCAGCTGCTATAGTTATGCTACTGGATGGCCATAAAAATGGCCCCAGATAAAAAAATAATAAATTTTGTACAAAAAGCCAACACTGATTCGCAATGAAAAAGAGTGTTTTTCAAGGAAAATAGCACATATTGTGTTTGAGAATAACTTAATGTGACAAAATAACCAATTTACTGGACATGTCATACCACATATGAAGGCCTATAAGGTCTCAGACCACTAAACAAATGCTCAATTGTAAGATCTATTAACAAATAATAACCAACCCCCCCCTCTACCCTGCTTAGCTTTGAGTGTTGGCCAATAATCTTATTTTTCTTCAACAGAGTATTTCATTTCCAGTTGCTGAGGAGAAAATTCATATAGGCATAACCACCTTCCCAGAGCTCTGGCAGCCATAGATGAGACCTACCCCTTGAAATCCTGTGCAGTCTAGCACTATTCTATTTGATACATGGCCGTCTTATACTGACCATGTGCACTAACTATTCAAAAATATTTAAATAAAATAACTGGTTTGACACCTATTGGGTATGAGCTTATTTTTTTTTTTTACCATATCTATAATCAGTAAATAATCGGAACCACGCCTACTTTTTAGTTATATCAACTTTGAACAGCACCGGCGTAATCGGACCGAATTTTTTGCTGATTTTTTATTGATTTGGTGGTCTGAGACCTAATGAGGGAAATGATGAATATTATATTTTTCTTAAATATATACTTATGATGTCTGCAACATGTCCAATTCATGTTATGCCACTTAGAATTTTATTTCTTTGCATATTCATGCATTTAAAAGTTATAGGCTTACAAAATATGCAATAAGTTCTATAACATGTCTTACGTTTGAATGCCTGGAAATCACACTTTTTTTTGGTAGTTTAATGCTTCAAAATTAACATTAATGCTAGTTTAGTATATAAACTTTAAATAAAATCACCAGAAAATGATACAAAATTCATTCTAGTCCAACAGCAGCAGCTCTTTTAGAAAAATATTATTTGAGTGTTTTTTTCTCCCAAACTGTACTTTCTAGGCCACTTGCAGCAAAGGTAAAGTGTTGTTTGTAAATATCCTTTAGCCTATTTCTTCATTGTTACACACCGTATAAACATACAATTTTGGGGTGGAATATACCTAATATTGACTCCTCTAGAAGTCTACAAAGATCCATTTGAGGTCTTTTTACACAGGGGTCCGGATTCATTGTCACGCCATTTTCGTCACATCATAGATTCACTTTTGATTGATGTAGGATGTTTTTTTTCTTGGATTATGTAGTGTGCATGGACACTGACAACAGACAGAAACATGAAAAATCAACCCAGCTGCTATAGTTATGCTACTGGATGGCCATAAAAATGGCCCCAGATAAAAAAAAATAATAAATTTTGTACAAAAAGCCAACACTGATTCGCAATGAAAAAGAGTGTTTTTCAAGGAAAATAGCACATATTGTGTTTGAGAATAACTTAATGTGACAAAATAACCAATTTACTGGACATGTCATACCACATATGAAGGCCTATAAGGTCTCAGACCACTAAACAAATGCTCAATTGTAAGATCTATTAACAATGTAATAACCAGCCCCCTCTACCCTGCTTAGCTTTGAGTGTTGGCCAATAATCTTATTTTTTTCTTCAACAGAGTATTTCATTTCCAGTTGCTGAGGAGAAAATTCATATAGGCATAACCACCTTCCCAGAGCTCTGGCAGCCATAGATGAGACCTACCCCTTGAAATCCTGTGCAGTCTAGCACTATTCTATTTGATACATGGCCGTCTTATAACTGACCATGTGCACTAACTATTCAAAAATATTTAAATAAAATAACTGGTTTGACACCTATTGGGTATGAGCTTATTTTTTTTTTTACCATATCTATAATCAGTAAATAATCGGAACCACGCCTACTTTTTAGTTATATCAACTTTGAACAGCACCGGCGTAATCGGACCGAATTTTTGCTGATTTTTTATTGATTTGGTGGTCTGAGACCTAATGAGGGAAATGATGAATATTATATTTTTCTTAAATATATACTTATGATGTCTGCAACATGTCCAATTCATGTTATGCCACTTAGAATTTTATTTCTTTGCATATTCATGCATTTAAAAGTTATAGGCTTACAAAATATGCAATAAGTTCTATAACATGTCTTACGTTTGAATGCCTGGAAATCACACTTTTTGGTAGTTTAATGCTTCAAAATTAACATTAATGCTAGTTTAGTATATAAACTTTAAATAAAATCACCAGAAAATGATACAAAATTCATTCTAGTCCAACAGCAGCAGCTCTTTTAGAAAAATATTATTTGAGTGTTTTTTTCTCCCAAACTGTACTTTCTAGGCCACTTGCAGCAAAGGTAAAGTGTTGTTTGTAAATATCCTTTAGCCTATTTCTTCATTGTTACACACCGTATAAACATACAATTTTGGGGTGGAATATACCTAATATTGACTCCTCTAGAAGTCTACAAAGATCCATTTGAGGTCTTTTTTACACAGGGGTCCGGATTCATTGTCACGCCATTTTCGTCACATCATAGATTCACTTTTGATTGATGTAGGATGTTTTTTTTCTTGGATTATGTAGTGTGCATGGACACTGACAACAGACAGAAACATGAAAAATCAACCCAGCTGCTATAGTTATGCTACTGGATGGCCATAAAAATGGCCCCGGATAAAAAAAAATAATAAATTTTGTACAAAAAGCCAACACTGATTCGCAATGAAAAAAGAGTGTTTTTCAAGGAAAATAGCACATATTGTGTTTGAGAATAACTTAATGTGACAAAATAACCAATTTACTGGACATGTCATACCACATATGAAGGCCTATAAGGTCTCAGACCACTAAACAAATGCTCAATTGTAAGATCTATTAACAATGTAATAACCAGCCCCCCTCTACCCTGCTTAGCTTTGAGTGTTGGCCAATAATCTTATTTTTCTTCAACAGAGTATTTCATTTCCAGTTGCTGAGGAGAAAATTCATATGGGCATAACCACCTTCCCAGAGCTCTGGCAGCCATAGATGAGACCTACCCCTTGAAATCCTGTGCAGTCTAGCACTATTCTATTTGATACATGGCCGTCTTATAACTGACCATGTGCACTAACTATTCAAAAATATTTAAATAAAATAACTGGTTTGACACCTATTGGGTATGAGCTTAATTTTTTTACCATATCTATAATCAGTAAATAATCGGAACCACGCCTACTTTTTAGTTATATCAACTTTGAACAGCACCGGCGTAATCGGACCGAATTTTTTTGCTGATTTTTTATTGATTTGGTGGTCTGAGACCTAATGAGGGAAATGATGAATATTATATTTTTCTTAAATATATACTTATGATGTCTGCAACATGTCCAATTCATGTTATGCCACTTAGAATTTTATTTCTTTGCATATTCATGCATTTAAAAGTTATAGGCTTACAAAATATGCAATAAGTTCTATAACATGTCTTACGTTTGAATGCCTGGAAATCACACTTTTTGGTAGTTTAATGCTTCAAAATTAACATTAATGCTAGTTTAGTATATAAACTTTAAATAAAATCACCAGAAAATGATACAAAATTCATTCTAGTCCAACAGCAGCAGCTCTTTTTTAGAAAAATATTATTTGAGTGTTTTTTTCTCCCAAACTGTACTTTCTAGGCCACTTGCAGCAAAGGTAAAGTGTTGTTTGTAAATATCCTTTAGCCTATTTCTTCATTGTTACACACCGTATAAACATACAATTTTGGGGTGGAATATACCTAATATTGACTCCTCTAGAAGTCTACAAAGATCCATTTGAGGTCTTTTTTACAGGGGTCCGGATTCATTGTCACGCCATTTTCGTCACATCATAGATTCACTTTTGATTGATGTAGGATGTTTTTTTCTTGGATTATGTAGTGTGCATGGACACTGACAACAGACAGAAACATGAAAAAATCAACCCAGCTGCTATAGTTATGCTACTGGATGGCCATAAAAATGGCCCCGGAAAAAAATAATAAATTTTGTACAAAAAGCCAACACTGATTCGCAATGAAAAAGAGTGTTTTTCAAGGAAAATAGCACATATTGTGTTTGAGAATAACTTAATGTGACAAAATAACCAATTTACTGGACATGTCATACCACATATGAAGGCCTATAAGGTCTCAGACCACTAAACAAATGCTCAATTGTAAGATCTATTAACAATGTAATAACCAGCCCCCCTCTACCCTGCTTAGCTTTGAGTGTTGGCCAATAATCTTATTTTTTTTCTTCAACAGAGTATTTCATTTCCAGTTGCTGAGGAGAAAATTCATATGGGCATAACCACCTTCCCAGAGCTCTGGCAGCCATAGATGAGACCTACCCCTTGAAATCCTGTGCAGTCTAGCACTATTCTATTTGATACATGGCCGTCTTATAACTGACCATGTGCACTAACTATTCAAAAATATTTAAATAAAATAACTGGTTTGACACCTATTGGGTATGAGCTTAATTTTTTTACCATATCTATAATCAGTAAATAATCGGAACCACGCCTACTTTTTAGTTATATCAACTTTGAACAGCACCGGCGTAATCGGACCGAATTTTTTTTTGCTGATTTTTATTGATTTGGTGGTCTGAGACCTAATGAGGGAAATGATGAATATTATATTTTTCTTAAATATATACTTATGATGTCTGCAACATGTCCAATTCATGTTATGCCACTTAGAATTTTATTTCTTTGCATATTCATGCATTTAAAAGTTATAGGCTTACAAAATATGCAATAAGTTCTATAACATGTCTTACGTTTGAATGCCTGGAAATCACACTTTTTGGTAGTTTAATGCTTCAAAATTAACATTAATGCTAGTTTAGTATATAAACTTTAAATAAAATCACCAGAAAATGATACAAAATTCATTCTAGTCCAACAGCAGCAGCTCTTTTAGAAAAATATTATTTGAGTGTTTTTTTTTTCTCCCAAACTGTACTTTCTAGGCCACTTGCAGCAAAGGTAAAGTGTTGTTTGTAAATATCCTTTAGCCTATTTCTTCATTGTTACACACCGTATAAACATACAATTTTGGGGTGGAATATACCTAATATTGACTCCTCTAGAAGTCTACAAAGATCCATTTGAGGTCTTTTTACACAGGGGTCCGGATTCATTGTCACGCCATTTTCGTCACATCATAGATTCACTTTTGATTGATGTAGGATGTTTTTTTCTTGGATTATGTAGTGTGCATGGACACTGACAACAGACAGAAACATGAAAAATCAACCCAGCTGCTATAGTTATGCTACTGGATGGCCATAAAAATGGCCCCGGATAAAAAAATAATAAATTTTGTACAAAAAGCCAACACTGATTCGCAATGAAAAAGAGTGTTTTTCAAGGAAAATAGCACATATTGTGTTTGAGAATAACTTAATGTGACAAAATAACCAATTTACTGGACATGTCATACCACATATGAAGGCCTATAAGGTCTCAGACCACTAAACAAATGCTCAATTGTAAGATCTATTAACAATGTAATAACCAGCCCCCTCTACCCTGCTTAGCTTTGAGTGTTGGCCAATAATCTTATTTTTCTTCAACAGAGTATTTCATTTCCAGTTGCTGAGGAGAAAATTCATATGGGCATAACCACCTTCCCAGAGCTCTGGCAGCCATAGATGAGACCTACCCCTTGAAATCCTCTGCAGTCTAGCACTATTCTATTTGATACATGGCCGTCTTATAACTGACCATGTGCACTAACTATTCAAAAAAAATATTTAAATAAAATAACTGGTTTGACACCTATTGGGTATGAGCTTAATTTTTTACCATATCTATAATCAGTAAATAATCGGAACCACGCCTACTTTTTAGTTATATCAACTTTGAACAGCACCGGCGTGTAATCGGACCGAATTTTTTTTGCTGATTTTTTATTGATTTGGTGGTCTGAGACCTAATGAGGGAAATGATGAATATTATATTTTTCTTAAATATATACTTATGATGTCTGCAACATGTCCAATTCATGTTATGCCACTTAGAATTTTATTTCTTTGCATATTCATGCATTTAAAAGTTATAGGCTTACAAAATATGCAATAAGTTCTATAACATGTCTTACGTTTGAATGCCTGGAAATCACACTTTTTGGTAGTTTAATGCTTCAAAATTAACATTAATGCTAGTTTAGTATATATAAACTTTAAATAAAATCACCAGAAAATGATACAAAATTCATTCTAGTCCAACAGCAGCAGCTCTTTTAGAAAAATATTATTTGAGTGTTTTTTCTCCCAAACTGTACTTTCTAGGCCACTTGCAGCAAAGGTAAAGTGTTGTTTGTAAATATCCTTTAGCCTATTTCTTCATTGTTACACACCGTATAAACATACAATTTTGGGGTGGAATATACCTAATATTGACTCCTCTAGAAGTCTACAAAGATCCATTTGAGGTCTTTTACACAGGGGTCCGGATTCATTGTCACGCCATTTTCGTCACATCATAGATTCACTTTTGATTGATGTAGGATGTTTTTTTCTTGGATTATGTAGTGTGCATGGACACTGACAACAGACAGAAACATGAAAAATCAACCCAGCTGCTATAGTTATGCTACTGGATGGCCATAAAAATGGCCCCGGATAAAAAAAAATAATAAATTTTGTACAAAAAAGCCAACACTGATTCGCAATGAAAAAGAGTGTTTTTCAAGGAAAATAGCACATATTGTGTTTGAGAATAACTTAATGTGACAAAATAACCAATTTACTGGACATGTCATACCACATATGAAGGCCTATAAGGTCTCAGACCACTAAACAAATGCTCAATTGTAAGATCTATTAACAATGTAATAACCACCCCCCCCTCTACCCTGCTTAGCTTTGAGTGTTGGCCAATAATCTTATTTTTCTTCAACAGAGTATTTCATTTCCAGTTGCTGAGGAGAAAATTCATATGGGCATAACCACCTTCCCAGAGCTCTGGCAGCCATAGATGAGACCTACCCCTTGAAATCCTGTGCAGTCTAGCACTATTCTATTTGATACATGGCCGTCTTATAACTGACCATGTGCACTAACTATTCAAAAATATTTAAATAAAATAACTGGTTTGACACCTATTGGGTATGAGCTTAATTTTTTTACCATATCTATAATCAGTAAATAATCGGAACCACGCCTACTTTTTAGTTATATCAACTTTGAACAGCACCGGCGTAATCGGACCGAATTTTTTTTTTTGCTCATTTTTTATTGATTTGGTGGTCTGAGACCTAATGAGGGAAATGATGAATATTATATTTTTCTTAAATATATACTTATGATGTCTGCAACATGTCCAATTCATGTTATGCCACTCAGAATTTGATTTCTTTGCATATTCATGCATTTAAAAGTTATAGGCTTACAAAATATGCAATAAGTTCTATAACATGTCTTACGTTTGAACGCCGGGAAATCACACTTTTGGGTAGTTTAATGCTTCAAAATTAACATTAATGCTAGTTTAGTATATAAACTTTAAATAAAATCACCAGAAAATGATACAAAATTCATTCTAGTCCAACAGCAGCAGCTCTTTTAGAAAAATATTATTTGAGTGTTTTTTTCTCCCAAACTGTACTTTCTAGGCCACTTGCAGCAAAGGTAAAGTGTTGTTTGTAAATATCCTTTAGCCTATTTCTTCATTGTTACACACCGTATAAACATACAATTTTGGGGTGGAATATACGTAATATTGACTCCTCTAGAAGTCTACAAAGATCCATTTGAGGTCTTTTTACACAGGGGTCCAGATTCATTGTCACGCCATTTTCGTCACATCATAGATTCACTTTTGATTGATGTAGGATGTTTTTTTCTTGGATTATGTAGTGTGCATGGACACTGACAACAGACAGAAACATGAAAAATCAACCCAGCTGCTATAGTTATGCTACTGGATGGCCATAAAAATGGCCCCGGATAAAAAAAATGATAAATTTTGTACAAAAAGCCAACACTGATTCGCAATGAAAAAGAGTGTTTTTCAAGGAAAATAGCACACATTGTGTTTGAAAATAACTTAATGTGACAAAATAACCAATTTACTGGACATGTCATACCATATATGAAGGCCTATAAGGTCTCAGACCACTAAACAAATGCTCAATTGTAAGATCTATTCACAATGTAATAACCAGCCCCCCTCTACCCTGCTTAGCTTTGAGTGTTGGCCAATAATCTTATTTTTCTTCAACAGAGTATTTCATTCCCAGTTGCTGAGGACAAAATTCATATGGGCATAACCACCTTCCCAGAGCTCTGGCAGCCATAGATGAGACCTACCCCTTGAAATCCTGTGCAGTCTAGCACTATTCTATTTGATACATGGCCGTCTTATAACTGACCATGTGCACTAACTATTCAAAAATATTTAAATAAAATAACTGGTTTGACACCTATTGGGTATGAGCTTAATTTTACCATATCTATAATCAGTAAATAATCGGAACCACGCCTACTTTTTAGTTATATCAACTTTGAACAGCACCGGCGTGTTCGGACCGATTTTTTTTTGCTGATTTTTTATTGATTTGGTGGTCTGAGACCTAATGAGGGAAATGATGAATATTATATTTTTCTTAAATATATACTTATGATGTCTGCAACATGTCCAATTCATGTTATGCCACTTAGCATTTTATTTCTTTGCATATTCATGCATTTAAAAGTTATAGGCTTACAAAATATGCAATAAGTTCTATAACATGTCTTACGTTTGAACGCCTGGAAATCACACTTTTTGGTAGTTTAATGCTTCAAAATTAACATTAATGCTAGTTTAGTATATAAACTTTAAATAAAATCACCAGAAAATGATACAAAATTCATTCTAGTCCAACAGCAGCAGCTCTTTTAGAAAAATATTATTTGAGTGTTTGTTTCTCCCAAACTGTACTTTCTAGGCCACTTGCAGCAAAGGTAAAGTGTTGTTTGTAAATATCCTTTAGCCTATTTCTTCATTGTTACACACCGTATAAACATACAATTTTGGGGTGGAATATACGTAATATTGACTCCTCTAGAAGTCTACAAAGATCCATTTGAGGTTTTTACACAGGGGTCCGGATTCATTGTCACGCCATTTTCGTCACATCATAGATTCACTTTTGATTGATGTAGGATGTTTTTTTCTTGGATTATGTAGTGTGCATGGACACTGACAACAGACAGAAACATGAAAAATCAACCCAGCTGCTATAGTTATGCTACTGGATGGCCATAAAAATGGCCCCGGATAAAAAAATAATAAATTTTGTACAAAAAGCCAACACTGATTCGCAATGAAAAAGAGTGTTTTTCAAGGAAAATAGCACATATTGTGTTTGAGAATAACTTAATGTGACAAAATAACCAATTTACTGGACATGTCATACCACATATGAAGGCCTATAAGGTCTCAGACCACTATGCTCAATTGTAAGATCTATTAACAATGTAATAACCAGCCCCCTCTACCCTGCTTAGCTTTGAGTGTTGGCCAATAATCTTATTTTTCTTCAACAAGTATTTCATTTCCAGTTGCTGAGGAGAAAATTCATATGGGCATAACCACCTTCCCAGAGCTCTGGCAGCCATAGATGATGATTGAAATCCTGTGCAGTCTACACTATTCTATTTGATACATTCTTATAACTGACCATGTGCACTAACTATTCAAAAATATTTAAATAAAATAACTGGTTTGACACCTATTGGGTATTTTTTTTTACCATATCTATAATCAGTAAATAATCGGAACCACGCCTTATGCAATTTTTTATTGATTTGGTGGTCTGAGACCTAATGAGGGAAATGATGAATATTATATTTTTCTTAAATATATACTTATGATGTCTGCAACATGTCCAATTCATGTTATGCCACTTAGAATTTTATTTCTTTGCATATTCATGCATTTAAAAGTTATAGGCTTACAAAATATGCAATAAGTTCTATAACATGTCTTACGTTTGAATGCCTGGAAATCACACTTTTTGGTAGTTTAATGCTTCAAAATTAACATTAATGCTAGTTTAGTATATAAACTTTAAATAAAATCACCAGAAAATGATACAAAATTCATTCTAGTCCAACAGCAGCAGCTCTTTTAGAAAAATATTATTTGAGTGTTTTTTTCTCCCAAACTGTACTTTCTAGGCCACTTGCAGCAAAGGTAAAGTGTTGTTTGTAAATATCCTTTAGCCTATTTCTTCATTGTTACACACCGTATAAACATACAATTTTGGGGTGGAATATACCTAATATTGACTCCTCTAGAAGTCTACAAAGATCCATTTGAGGTCTTTTTACACAGGGGTCCGGATTCATTGTCACGCCATTTTCGTCACATCATAGATTCACTTTTGATTGATGTAGGATGTTTTTTTCTTGGATTATGTAGTGTGCATGGACACTGACAACAGACAGAAACATGAAAAATCAACCCAGCTGCTATAGTTATGCTACTGGATGGCCATAAAAATGGCCCCGGATAAAAAAATAATAAATTTTGTACAAAAAGCCAACACTGATTCGCAATGAAAAAGAGTGTTTTTCAAGGAAAATAGCACATATTGTGTTTGAGAATAACTTAATGTGACAAAATAACCAATTTACTGGACATGTCATACCACATATGAAGGCCTATAAGGGAAATGATGAATATTATATTTTTCTTAAATATATACTTATGATGTCTGCAACATGTCCAATTCATGTTATGCCACTTAGAATTTTATTTCTTTGCATATTCATGCATTTAAAAGTTATAGGCTTACAAAATATGCAATAAGTTCTATAACATGTCTTACGTTTGAATGCCTGGAAATCACACTTTTTGGTAGTTTAATGCTTCAAAATTAACATTAATGCTAGTTTAGTATATAAACTTTAAATAAAATCACCAGAAAATGATACAAAATTCATTCTAGTCCAACAGCAGCAGCTCTTTTAGAAAAATATTATTTGAGTGTTTTTTTCTCCCAAACTGTACTTTCTAGGCCACTTGCAGCAAAGGTAAAGTGTTGTTTGTAAATATCCTTTAGCCTATTTCTTCATTGTTACACACCGTATAAACATACAATTTTGGGGTGGAATATACCTAATATTGACTCCTCTAGAAGTCTACAAAGATCCATTTGAGGTCTTTTTACACAGGGGTCCGGATTCATTGTCACGCCATTTTCGTCACATCATAGATTCACTTTTGATTGATGTAGGATTTTTTTCTTGGATTATGTAGTGTGCATGGACACTGACAACAGACAGAAACATGAAAAATCAACCCAGCTGCTATAGTTATGCTACTGGATGGCCATAAAAATGGCCCCGGATAAAAAAAATAATAAATTTTGTACAAAAAGCCAACACTGATTCGCAATGAAAAAGAGTGTTTTTCAAGGAAAATAGCACATATTGTGTTTGAGAATAACTTAATGTGACAAAATAACCAATTTACTGGACATGTCATACCACATATGAAGGCCTATAAGGTCTCAGACCACTAAACAAATGCTCAATTGTAAGATCTATTAACAATGTAATAACCAGCCCCCTCTACCCTGCTTAGCTTTGAGTGTTGGCCAATAATCTTATTTTTTCTTCAACAGAGTATTTCATTCCCAGTTGCTGAGGACAAAATTCATATGGGCATAACCACCTTCCCAGAGCTCTGGCAGCCATAGATGAGACCTACCCCTTGAAATCCTGTGCAGTCTAGCACTATTCTATTTGATACATGGCCGTCTTATAACTGACCATGTGCACTAACTATTCAAAAATATTTAAATAAAATAACTGGTTTGACACCTATTGGGTATGAGCTTAAATTTTTTTTACCATATCTATAATCAGTAAATAATCGGAACCACGCCTACTTTTTAGTTATATCAACTTTGAACAGCACCGGCGTAATCGGACCGAATTTTTTTTGCTGATTTTTTATTGATTTGGTGGTCTGAGACCTAATGAGGGAAATGATGAATATTATATTTTTCTTAAATATATACTTATGATGTCTGCAACATGTCCAATTCATGTTATGCCACTTAGAATTTTATTTCTTTGCATATTCATGCATTTAAAAGTTATAGGCTTACAAAATATGCAATAAGTTCTATAACATGTCTTACGTTTGAACGCCTGGAAATCACACTTTTTGGTAGTTTAATGCTTCAAAATTAACATTAATGCTAGTTTAGTATATAAACTTTAAATAAAATCACCAGAAAATGATACAAAATTCATTCTAGTCCAACAGCAGCAGCTCTTTTAGAAAAAATATTATTTGAGTGTTTTTTTCTCCCAAACTGTACTTTCTAGGCCACTTGCAGCAAAGGTAAAGTGTTGTTTGTAAATATCCTTTAGCCTATTTCTTCATTGTACACACCGTATAAACATACAATTTTGGGGTGGAATATACCTAATATTGACTCCTCTAGAAGTCTACAAAGATCCATTTGAGGTCTTTTTACACAGGGGTCCGGATTCATTGTCACGCCATTTTCGTCACATCATAGATTCACTTTTGATTGATGTAGGATGTTTTTTTCTTGAATTATGTAGTGTGCATGGACACTGACAACAGACAGAAACATGAAAAATCAACCCAGCTGCTATAGTTATGCTACTGGATGGCCATAAAAATGGCCCCGGAAAAAATAATAAATTTTGTACAAAAAGCCAACACTGATTCGCAATGAAAAAGAGTGTTTTTCAAGGAAAATAGCACATATTGTGTTTGAGAATAACTTAATGT
>JAGTTF010000246.1:0-16377 GCA_019095985.1 Streblospio benedicti
CTTTGTGGAACCACATTTTTGGGACCACCACCCTTTCATGGAACCACATTTTGAAATACAATTAATACCCAAAACTAAAAAAAAAGTAGTTTATTGAAAGCAGACCATATTTATGCAACCACATTTATGGAACCACATTTTATGGAACCACATTTTTCTAACACAATATAATGACAGTGAAGGACAGCTGCTGAACCCCAGTAGTAGATGAACATAGGGGGACTGACACAGAATACCCTTAAAACACCCTTCTGCTGGGAGTTTCTGGCAAAGGGTCTTCTGTGCCAGTCCCCCTATGTATTTATTGGGTAATAAGAAAAAAATAAGAATCAACAAAAGAAAACAAAAAAAGTGGTTTATTGACGGTCATTACAGTTTGTGTGTCCTTTCGTTAGATCAATAAAGAAATTGATTTGGAAAGTCAATTGATTCACCCATACAGTTCGCTGATATCGCTGTCTATAGGGTGGTAAGAACCGATTGCGAAGTGCAGTGCAGTTCTGTTGCGTGATCCTCAGACGTTAATATCCGCCCCCATGTTTGAGTAGAGCGGGAATAAACGTGTCGCCGGTGGGAAGCACGGCAATGTGCAAAGGCGTATCACCGTCTTTGTTGGCCAAATTAATATTATGAGGCGAAATCAGTTGAGTGAATATGTCCGTCAGGATGGGGTGATGAAAGTCAAACCTGCAGGCGATGTATAGTGCAACCGCCCGTTAACTAAGTTCACATCTGCTCCGGCTTTGAGTAAATCAGGTGTTATTGTCCAACATGCCAAGAAAATTGCCATGTGTAACACTTGAGACTCCATCTTTGTTCTGCATGTTAATGGTTTCGGGTGAGATTTAACCTTCTAATAATTTGGTCTTGTAGTATCTTATAGAGAGTCAAACAGGGGCGTGTAATTTGAGACTGTAGCGTTGATGTTGGTGTATGGTAGAAAGTGGGTATGATTTCCCATTTCTTCTTTCGAATAGCGGAAGTGTAGAGGGGGGGTCTCTTTTTTTATTGATGTTCTTCTTGGAGATAACATCAGTTTGAATTCAATGGGAGCTTGATGTTCTTCTTGAAGCGGCTGGCTTCTTAGATTGTGAAGAATCGGAAGTGATAGTGATACTGAATTCAACTAGGGAGGTTATTTCGGGCGATGATTCTGGTTCATGTATTTTTTTCACTTTCGTCCATATTTTAGTCTGTTGTGTTAATTTTGTAATTAGACTTGTACACTTTGAATTTTCCATCGTAGTAGTGGTATCATTGTATAGTGTTCGTTGTTATCTCAGGGATTATTTGGAGGGGGGATGAGGAGGAGGGAAAACAACAAGTATTCAGTGGAATGTTTTTTATTCAATGCTGTTAACAGTCAAATGTTTATATGCCCGTAAGCTAAAGTGGTTACCCCGTCAGACAAAATGTATCGTTTGTCGTCTATTGGTGATAGTCCGCTGATGGATCTTTTAGCTGTGAATAAATTGTTTTTGAAGCTACGTATTGAGAAAAATTCGTGACTTTTGATGGGTGCTAAATTGAGGGCATTTTTGTAGTCGTCGAAAGTAATTTCGTTTACTACTTGAGACTTTAATCCTTTAGCTTTCTTTGAATATTTTTCGTCATTTGTAAGGATTGCGTAGCATTTAGATTTTAGTCCAATAAATTGGTGAATAATTTCGGTTGCTACTTCGTCTTTAAAAGTACCTATCTTTTTTTTTCTCTCTTCTGAGAATAACGGATGATCTTTGTCAAAGTTGGACGTATCAAAGTATTTTAGGTTTTGTGCCATGTCCGCGTAAATGTCTTTTGTGCGTACGTGGTACAGTAGACTATCGGTGTCAGTCAAACATAGGTCAACGTCTTGTCCGTACATTGGCTTTATGAATTTATAGTGAAATTTGTACATGTGACGCGCTTAAGGCCCAAACCCTCATATGATACACCACGCCGTAACCGGGTTACCGTGATACCCCGCCCGTGAAAAAATAATAAAAAAATCATTTTTGAGCTAATTAATTAATTTTTTTTTCAACATCAATACCCCGGCATACAGTGATGACTGGTAGGCTGCTGTGGTATCAAATTTTGTTAATATTCATAAGTAAAATGTTTAAGTTTTGTCACAATAAAAACATCTTATCTATTCTTAATTTATTAAAACTCGATTTCCAACCTAGTACATTGTGACAAAACGAAAATGCACATCGCCGTCATTCTTTTTGGTGGTCTGCCTTTTAGCAACGACCGATATACGGAAATATCACGGGAGAAACGGGGGCATTACGACATGCCGGGATATTTTATGACAATTCAAATCAAATGGCGGATCACAGATAAGGTGTTTGACAGCAGTCTTATGAAAGCTGCATGGGCTCCGTGGTCGGCTCCGTATATAGTGTGTTTCTTTGAAAAACGAATAAATGATGGTGTCAACTACGCAGATATTTTGCCGATCCCGAATAAACAACCAATTTTTAAACGTTTTCACTCAGATATGTTGTAAATAATCATCTATTATGCATGAAAACGGTTTCAGTAGTAAATTTTTACATAGGTGTAAGAATAATTACGCAGTTTTATAAGCTCCACAACCTTAAACATTGAACTATTCCTGTTTTGATAAACATACATTCGCAGACAGACCACGGATTTCAAGTGGCAACATTCAATGCGACAATGACAGCCAGTATCCTCATTAAACTGTTAAATGTACCTTGACATTTCTATGTAAACTTTGAGAAATAGAAGCATCACTGTTTTTATTTGTGTAATTACTTCTCCTTAGCCGATATGAAAGTGTTACGTTATCCATAATTGAGTACAGTAGGTGCAACCACCACGTTTATCAACGTACGTGTGACGTAGTTATCTGAACGTGATGTACGTCATTCGTTCGGGGTCACCCGTACTAACACGGGGTCATCCAGTGCATTTTGCTGAAAATTTGTACTACACGTTTCTTTCAAAGTTAAAAATGAAGTACTCTTAGTAGCGAAGATGTGTGCGCATGCTATTTAAGTCGGAGTACGTTATGATTTTCAATATGTGTAGGCTGTCAATTTCCACGCGTAACGTGGTAGAGCGCACACACCCACATTGTCACTGTTACTAGTGTACAACATACTGTTCTTTTTTGTGCTTTTGTGCTTTCAAGGATACCGCAAATCTGTAAGTACTTTTAGTTAGTGAATACTTATGCCTCACATAAAAAAACAAAAATTAGTTCATACATTTCTATGCACAGCTATCATCATAAATATTTACATTGTTGTGATTATTTTTTAAAAATGAAGCACTACTTATTACGTCTACGAGATGAACTCTTAATTAGACGGACACTCAAAATAAACAAAACCATTTTCACAGACCCAACAATGGTAGACCAAGTGAACTTTGCGTCAATTCCATGCCGCAGATGGAAGAAAATGTACTTATATCTTCACTTAGTTATTTTTTCAACAGTAATACCATTTTTACAGATGTTTAACCTAATTGTAATTTTTCAAAAGTCTTGATAATACTTAATTAGTAGGTTTACTTTAAAAAAAATCCTGCTTAATAGATTGCAGGGTCTCGATGTCAGCAACAGAGAGGAGGCTGCTGTTGTCCTGCACAGATGCAGGCATCTGAACAAAAATGTACGCATTTTATTAACATCCATTCAATTAAGTCTAAATATATTTTTAAAAATGTACACCAACAAGAATGATCCAGAAAACGTAAACAATTCTTTTTAAAAAAAACAGAAACATCATTAATTTATTACGAGTTCATTTAATTTTTTGTAAATTTTGCAGAGCCAACGATGACCCATCCTCGTCCTCATCCGCAGCAAAACCAGACTCCGACCACGATGACTGGCTGGTCGGGCCTGCCAATATCCAGCAGAACCCAACAAGTTTTTTCGCCATCCCCTTAAGATTACCAATCAAGCAGCGAGGCCTTGTTGAGCGATAACTGTAACAATAGTTCATTTCCGGAAACAAGCACCAAATTTGGCACAAATACTCCATTGGGGGTCACTCTGTCAATATATAACGCTAGCCACCTCAAATTCAAGATGGCCGCCATTTTTCAAGATGGCCGCCATAAATGATGTACGAAACACAAATTTTATCATAAGATATCTCTCACTGGACCGATTTGGATGATTTTAATGTTGAATAATATGTTTTTGAACGTAAGGACGTCAAATTTTTAAGTTTAAAGCTTCTTTGGTGCCTTTTAATATCATTTATAACAAATAATGTGAACAAAAATACAGAAAACATAAGTGTTTTGCAAAGAACGACAGCAAGTGAAGTAACAAGGCATTATCAATTTATTGTGTGTTTTGGACATTTTGTTATATAAAGCATTAACTAATAGGATAATCTAACCAAATCATCTGTCACAACACAATATACTAAGTTAATAATGTAATGTATGGATATATCACTAACATCTTGACATTTACATATTGAGATGCAAGGTTACAATGGCTATCAATTATTCTAACTGATTGTCAGTTATCATTGTGCTGTTTTTGTCAACTAATTAAGTTGGAATGCATTAAGGAGTCCTGCTGCATCTAAGTTTCACATTTGCAGCTACATAGTGTAGTGCAAGTTAGACCAAAACGATGGCATTTGCATCGTCCACAACATTCTGTCTTGCATCCACACTTGGTCAGCTGCTGGCAACTCTCTGCAATCGGTGGAAGCGTGGTCCAAAATATCTGCCACCGATCACCTGTTTTGGTCCATCCCCAGTCGGCAGGACTCTGTGTTTCTGGCTGGCATACTAATGACTGGCTCCATATATAACCTGCCTGGTAAGTAGCGCGCTTCACATGCTGATGTAGAGCTGCTCGAGTTGGAGGAATGGCTTCATATGGTCTCTGTTTCCGAGCAAACATATCCAGCCTCGCATCATCAACACCCCTGGCTGTGCTGGACCTGTCATACATCATGACCACAAACTTCTCCAAGGTAGTCAGGTCATCATCATCTACTGTTGGTGGGTACTGGCTAAGTCTGGTGAATACATCAGATGCCTCATCACACACATCCCAGGTCTGCCATGCTGATTTTTTTCCTTTGCCACGAAATGATGAGATAACATCACATCCAGTGAAGGCGTGGAAAAAAAGAATACCAGTGCTCTTCTGTGGTCCAAGAGAGACACACAGGTCATGTACTGGAATCCACCTCAAGTGCTGTCCTTGGCCAAAGGCAATCCACATCTGCTGAAGACCAATTGCCTGAAGGCTTGGTAGAACACTAATTGCTATGACAAGGACATCTGTGTCACTGGCTTTTACTATGAGTACCTTACTGCCTTCTTCAGCTGCATGCCTGGCATGCACAAATATCCTAGTGTCAGCTTCTTCGTGGCTACAAGGAGTCACTTCACGCAAGCTTATGTCTTGATTGCTGATAGCATCTTCTTCTTTTGTCACAATGACCACATTTTGTGAAGCTGCCTGCACAATTTTGTCTGCCAGGACGTTGAACAGTTCCGTTTTGTTGTCACTGTCTCTCAAGAAGTTCCGCCAATTGGAGGGAAGCTTGCCCTTGCTTGTTACTCTGCGTCGTACTCCATGTCCTCGCTTGGACCTTGCTTCAGCCTTCAGACTTGATGGCTGGTACACATCAAACACTATGTCTGTTCTCTTGTACCTGGTAAAATATGCTTGTAATGTGGGTATAACATCCAGTACTGCATAGTCTTCAAACGTGTTTGAGGTCCGTGGTGGCAGACTCTTCACCAAAGCTGAGCCATCAATGATAATTGTATCAGCCTCGGGCTCAACATCTAAGATGGTGACGTGAGTTTCGAGAATGGTACTAAGTTGAGACTTTTGACAGGTATGGAGCTTTCCACCATCACTCAGAGCAGCAGGGAATGGTTGATTCTCATGTTGAAAGAACTACTTCAGGTCACACTCTCTGCTCTGACATGATATGAACAGCTTGGAGAAGAGCTGACAGTCTTCCTTCAGTCCTTTTTGCTTTGAAGAGTCAGCAGCAGGTGCTTCCTGTCGGAAGAAGTCTACCCGGTTCTTCTTGATTGGTTCATAGAAGGTGGATGTTTCTTCATCTTCCAGTCCCTTCAGGAACTCTTGGAAACGGACCTTGCCTTTCTCATAGTGTGTGCTAATCAGTTCTGCTGCAGTGTGGTGGGCAATATCCTTTGTATCCAATGAAAGCAGATCCTGGCTCTCTTCTTGAAAAGGATTTCCCATATCATTTATGGCCTGGCAGAGCTTTTCCACTTTGTCAAGGAACACCTTTTGAGCTTGTTCTGTCTGTTCATGATGGCTGGTGTGTTCAGTGCCTTCTTTTGCTCCAGATGCTATCTCATATTGTGCAACTAGGTGGCTGACCTCAGGACCAGCTAACATCCATCTTCTCAGTGCTGATGCATCTTCCGTCACACCAATTGCTCCGCCATCAGCCTTGATGACAGCATTAGCCTGCTCATGAGCTTGGTCTATAGCTATTGCTGAGAACTCTCGACTCGATTTGTGTACAACAAACTTTCCACTCTGGAACTCCTGAGCCAGCTGAGGATGTTTCTGTTCTAGGGTCACCATGTCTCTGAAGTGGATGGGAAGCCATCGTGCGTAGTTTACATTGTTGTTGGCAAAAAAATATGGTATTAGCTCCGCTAATGAGACAGTACAAGCTGAAGTTTGCCTCTCTGAAAGAACGAATGAGCAGAAAATCACCAGTTCCATTGACAGCACTAGATGCCAGAACTGAAACTGAGGACTTTGTTGTTTGCGACTTTCACACCAAGAAAAACTGAGCACATCCTCATTGCATTTCACTTTGATCATTGATAAGTGATATATCCTGCCTTTATTAACTTAGTAATTGTGTTGTGACAATTGCCTTTTAAAATTATCCATTAGTTAATGCTTTATATAACAAAATGGCTACATAAATTGATAATAGCCTTCACTTGCTTATTGCAAAACACTTATGTTTTCTGTATTTTTGTTCACATTATATGTGGAAAGGCTACAATATAGCCTATTTTATATGGGCAGAGACTACATTACATTTAAAAGTTCCAAAATTAGGAAATATGGTACTGAGTATGCATATAATACAGAGAATTCTATGATTCTATGTGTGTGATACGGTACAAATAAGCTTCAAACTAGTTCTAGAAGAATTCAAATTATGCATGGTCAATAATCTAAAATTAGACACGAACATCATTCAAATCAAACAATTCTCTGTGATTTTATCCTCAAACTGATATTTTTCTATCCCGAATGGCGGCCATCTTGAAAAATGGCGGCCATCTTGAATTTGAGGTGGCTAGCGTTATATATTGACAGAGTAACCCCCAATGAGTATATGTGCCAAATTTGGTGCTTGTTTCCGGAAATGAACTATCCTTCTGAAATATCCAGTTAGTTCCCAAAAAGATATTATTTTTAAATTAGCTTGGCATACCTCTCGTCACTTTATATCTCTAGATCATTATAACCTAAAATATTTATGCGCCGTATCCATAAACACTACATTGCAACCCCATACTGACTCTGCTTACGCTTCACTAGGACTTCCTTCACAACTTACAAACTTCGTTAAAAATATGCCACTTGATATTTTTTTATAACCAATCTGTTCTGTGCATTACATCGTCGCACACCTCCCTCCCTCCCGTCCTCCATTTTCTCTCTCTCTTCTTCGGTAAGCCCCCTTCGGCGAGCTCAAATTTTCGTCAAAAAATATACATTCCATGTAAAAAATTATACCTTTTGTACGTGTTATTTTTTCATTTTGGTAATTTTTTCTCCTTACACCCGATTTAGGCACTGAAAACAACCCTCCATCAACAGCGACTAGGACCACCTCTCTTCACACCGCCATAGATGCCAAAAATTACAGCCTCGCATTAAATATTCTCACCACCCATCCATCCATGATCGAATCTGTAGATGAATTGAACGATACACCTTTACAATTAGCTATCCGCGACTTAAAACGCTCCTCACGAATTAATCTACAAACTATGCTCGGAATTTTCAATCAATCACATCGATGATTTTGGAGATAATATACTGCATGAAGCAATATTGCATGAAAATTACCAAATACTCCCCACTTCTAGTCGAATTGGCGCTAACATTGATTATCCATTAAAATGGACCCCCATTTGAATGGACCCCCCTTTATAGTTTATTTAGAATAAATAATAATTACGATCCTTCCGCATGGAAACCTTATTATACATGTCTGATTTCCCCCACAAATGTAAACAAATCATACCTTGATCCAGAATGTAGTAGACACTACACTGACAACACTATTTTAGGTCTCGCTTTAGAATTGAGAGTGTGGGATATTTGCGAATATTTACTAACCGTTTGTCACGCTAACACAAATCTTTTTGCATTGTAGAACCTTATTACCAACATGGGCTTTACTAGTAGGCGAAATCCCTATAAATTTATTCCAAATTATGATCCATAATTGGGATGCTACTTCATGTAGTGAGGGACAATTTTTTCAAATGGCTTTAAGATGCGAAAGATTTGACATTGCAAAAATTTTTAATCACCAGATACCCTGCAATCATAAACCTCAATCCTCTTGAAATTGGAACTCTGTTGTACTACTTAACTTCACGAAATAGTGCATGGCTGCAAACAATACCCTCCCAACTAATTTCATCACTTATAACTCGTGAAAGTCTGTTGACACAAATGCGCGGTAGCAGAAGAACCCCGTTTCAAAACGGGTTGCTTCGTAATAATACATTCATGATAAAAATTCTTGATCCCTTTAATACCTAGTGAACAATTGAAATTTGTACATAAATATATAATTCGTAAATACGGCCATATATCATTGGAATATCTAAGCGCATTTGCTATTAGACACGCTTACACGATAACGCTTACAATTGCCTACATTTACCCCCAATACTGACAAATTTTATTACAACTCTCAATATTGAACATATGCTTTTTTTAAAATTATCTCCAATTTTATCAATTCTACAGATTCGAGCATGCAGCCCTCTTCATCATCACCCAAGAAGAAAAAAAAAAGAAAGAAAGAAGAAGAAGAAACGGCGCCATCATCATCATCATCATCATCATCATCATTCATCATCCCAACTAAATCCTCTTTACATAACCCATCCTAAGTCCGTTTGGCTTTACCCGTAGTGAAACTGTGGCACTTTACTCCGAGCACTTCACCCATATCAAAACCCTCTACCCATTGAAAACCTTCAGTATATATTTCAACTAACCTTAAGGAGTGCATTTACCGCACTTCTTGTGACATCAGTAGATATCACACAATTAGAATTTTACTCTTAAATGAAAAATTAACATAATAACCACTACCAGCTACAGCAGCACCCCCACTATTTACTTAACCACTATTGATGATATAGAAACTTACTCCATTCCAATAGATATTATTTTAAAATTAATATCCCGTAAATCCATGTCAATGGCTGTTACCGTAGAGCCGTTGCACACTGGCATCTTCATACTCCTGTAGCCTACCTACTAAATTATGGACTAATTAACAAACTACTAAACTAAATTAGCTCGAGCCCCCCAAATATTTATAACTATTAATCACAGTAATATTTTGTTATAAGTATTGACAACAATTACTTTTATTATAAACTGGTAGGTGTGGCAAGTTTTTACTATCTAGGAATATGACCCCAAGTTTGAATTAAGTGTTAATTCACCAAAACAGTTGTAGCTATTACTTTATATTTATATTTCTATTTTAGAAGTTAACTATTAGTAATTAAATCTTATATTGACTTCAAGTATAATTTTAAATATGAGTAACTACTAAATAGAATAAACTAAGTCTAAATTTTAATATGTTTATTAAAATCTCTAAGTTTATTCAAGAATAATATTATCACAGATATTTTGATTTATAACACAGCACTTTACAAACAGGTTTTATATATAAAATTCATTTATAGTTATTTGTACAATTAAATAACTAAGACGGAACCAAATGAGAGCTATTTGGGGAAATTGTTTACTTTGAAGTTTTTGTTTACAAACAAACTACGTTATTTATTTTAAAACTATTATAATATAAACCGGACTATTAAATTTACCTAATCAACTGTCCTCTAAATATCGAATAAAGAGTTGATTAAGTAATAAGATAATCTCAAAATATGAATAATTATCTGCTAGTTAAAACGCAAAATAAGCGGCCCCAAAAGTATTTGAAAGACCGACTTACCAATGTTGCTTTAAGTAGATAAGACAAAAATCTACAATAAAGAAGATACCAAAATATGGTTATAATCATTAAGAATGTATACATAAGAATATGTATACATTGCTTTAAGGCCCAAACCCCTCATATGATACACCACGCCGTAACCCGGGTTACCGTGATACCCCGGCCCGTGAAAATAATAAAAAAATCATTTTTGAGCTAATTAATTAATTTTTTTTTTCAACATCAATACCCCGGCATACAGTGATGACTGGTAGGCTGCTGTGGTATCAAATTTTGTTAATATTCATAAGTAAAATGTTTAAGTTTTGTCACAATAAAAAACATCTTATCTATTCTTAATTTATTAAAACTCGATTTCCAACCTAGTACATTGTGACAAAACGAAAATGCACATCGCCGTCATTCTTTTGGTGGTCTGCCTTTTAGCAACGACCGATATACGGAAATATCACGGGAGAAACGGGGCATTACGACATGCCGGGGATATTTTATGACAATTCAAATCAAATGGCGGATCACAGATAAGGTGTTTGACAGCAGTCTTATGAAAGCTGCATGGGCCCGTGGTCGCTCCGTATATAGCGTGTTTCTTTGAAAACGAATAAATGATGGTGTCAACTACGCAGATATTTTGCCGATCCGGGAATAAACAACCAATTTTTTTAAACGTTTTCACTCAGATATGTTGTAAATAATCATCTATTATGCATGAAAACGGTTTCAGTAGTAAATTTTACATAGGTGTAAGAATAATTACGCAGTTTTATAAGCTCCACAACCTTAAACATTGAACTATTCCCCGTTTTGATAAACATACATTCGCAGACAGACCACGGGATTTCAAGTGGCAACATTCAATGCGACAATGACAGCTAGTATCCTCATTAAACTGTTAAATGTATGTACACTTGTTATTTATTCAATTTTTAGTTGTTTTTATAACTCCTGGGTTGATTTTGCAATAGTTTTCCTCTATATTATATATGTTTATCACGTTGCAGATCATAAACCATCTTTCATCTTTCATTTTGGTTTTTTGTATTGCCTGTTGTACTGCATTTTAGTCCTTTGTATATAAGTATAGTGTATTTTATGTTCGATCGAGATTGTGCATTGCGGTTCATGAAACCAGTCCGAGATATTGGATCTTTTAATTGACAGTTTGACACAGTTGAATTCGTCTGTCACGTGGAAAAGTTAGTGTAAAGTGTGTGTAATAAGTTTGAAATTATTTCAACGGAGACTTGTATAATGTCGCCGCCAGTTTCGAGATCTTTGCTGATTTGTTCGGGTGTGTACTTCACTCCCCGTCCAGGTGTCGTCTGCTGTTGGCTGAAGCAGCGGCCGACCGTGACTACTGTGTGTTGCTGACAAGCTGTGTTACGCTGCCGTCATTGGAGCTGTGAGGGGCACGAATTCTTGTCTTCTATACCGATTGGAGTCTTCAACGAGAGAGGACACCACTCTTCGGCCAGCATTCAAGGAGTCACGTGCATGTGTTTTTGTTTGAATATCAGTATACATTTTGATTTTGATTTTGTGTTGAAGAGTTAGACACGTCGGCGTTTTGGTGAAGTTCAGTGGAACGGACACCCGTGTGTGCATGATCATGTTGTGAATGTTTAAGAGGAGCAAGTCATCAACTTGGCCATTAACTGTGATGATGATGTGATATGAATGCAATGAACTGGAAAAGTTATTAACACTTCCTGCAGTATGTTATGTGTTGTGTGTTTTCATTTGTACTGTATATTGCTCTTCAATCTTTTATATAGCAGTGTAATTTGTTCAATGTTAGGTACATGTACATAAAAAGTTGATTTGTGTTTTTGTGCGTTTTTTTGAATGTGTTATATTTTGTATTCCCACTTGTATATGTTTTTTTCTTCATTTAAGTGCTTATTTGTCAGTGTAGTGTAAGAGGGGTAAATGTTTCTCTGTGCTAGTTCATATAACGTTTTAATATATAAACATGATCATTCTTGATAATTTGCAAAAGCTTAACCAGTTCCCAAGGGAAAGACCTTCAGCGTTTCTAATAAGGATCCACAGTTATTTAATGCAGGGTGCTGGTGTTGCGTGGTTTACATTTTATGATTTGGATTATTCCATCTATAATCAATTCGTTCAAGGCTGCTATGACAAAGCAGTACTTGAGCGAATACACTTGTCAAAATTTCTTCATCCCCCTTCATATTCCCAGCTCTACTCCATAGTAAGAGCAGAGGAAGGAAGAAAGATATTTCGGAAGTGGTTATCCAAAAGATCTAAACAGTCCGCAAAAATAAATGATTCTGATGAATCGGTAAGTGAGGCTATAGAAGGGGAGTGTGTGAAGTCAAATGACTTGGATGATCATGTGAATGACCATGATGGTATGTGTGTGGCTGTTGTTGGTAAAGATGTGGAAGAAAGCAATAATTCTGGTGCTGTTGAGTTTGAATGTGTTGAGTTTGAGAACAATGATAATGATGATGTTAGTATTACTGTTGTAAATATGGATGGAAATATTGGCTTAGTTGATCACTTTCATGTGGTAATGGACTATGATTTTCGACAACTGGATTTTGATGATACTCTGCAACTTATTCATGCATTGCATGATGTAGAATGGCAGTTCAGAGCATCAGCTTTACTGGGCCTTTTGCCAGTGACCATCATGTATGGCACTGTAATTTATTCCAAAGATCTTATTTATATTATGATTGTTTCCAGTATATATTTATATCGGTGATTGAACTGTCTGTATTATGGTTTGACCTGGTTGACACTTGCTTTATTGAATTTGATAGCATGGAAACCTGTGAATTTAATGATTTTACTGCTCTTACTCAAATGCTTAGGCATTTGTGATTTTTGTATCCACATCGAAAGTGTATGTTATTTCAGAAACATTGCTATGTGATTGATTCTGCTCTTTGAAATCATTGCATAGCTAAAGTATGATTTTATTTGAATTCTGTGTAATTTTAATAGTCATATTTGATAGTTAAGTTATTAGTGGCCAGGTCACTTTATGGCATCGTCTTCTCCCAGGGGGGACGAATGTAACCCTCTGGGTTCGTCTTAATCATATTTATGTTTGTCTAACATGTTATTAATAATATTCATATTTACACACATTGGTAGCCTCTCTGCCAATGTGTACACTTGTTATTTATTCAATTACTAGTTGTTTTTATACTCCGTGATTTTGCAATAGTTTTCCTCTATATTATATATGTTTATCACGTCGCAGATCATAAACCATCTTTCATCTCCCATTTGGATTCGTATTGCCTGTTGTACTGCATTTTAGTCCTTTGTATATAAGTATAGTGTATTTTATGTTCGAGAGGAGATCGAGATTGTGCATTGCGGTTCATGAAACCAGTCTCTTAAGTTTCATGCCTGGAATAAAATACATTTTAAATAAAGCTTTATTTCTGTTATAAAAGCTATTTACGGAATACAAATCACAAAATGACTAGATCTACAACAATTTGTTTTACGCTCAAACGTCACTCAACGTCATTTCATTTTGATTGGCAGTTGACACATGATAACGATGGGATCTGATTGGTTTCCGATATTAAACAATTTAGACCAATCAGATGAGGGTTTTATTGCGAAATCAAACTGCCTCGTTTTGGGTGTAAAAGCAAATGGCTACGGTGAGATGCTAATTTCAACGATTTGAAATGATAAAAATACTCATTACGTGATAATGCCAGGTTGACTGACTAGATAAACATTTGAAAAATGGATATTTAATTAGCTGGATACAAACACGTTACAGTAATAACTCTAAGCCTGTTTTATACGACCGCTAATGGGTCATTTAGACTAATAGTAAAACAAGTGACTTACGAGTCACACTCCCTTAGAAAGTGCTTTTACTGGCACAACCGCTTTATGATAAAAATCTTACTTCAGCACGCCACCTCGCAACAATTTCCTTCTATAGCTGTTATAATTTGCCTCATACAAGGACATATACCCCTACAACATTTAACCGCCCTTTCCATAAAATCTACATTAACATCAAAATTGACGCCGCTTATGCAACATTAGGCGTGCCTCCCTCGTTTATAAACTTTTACTAAAACCCTGAATTTAGATTCTTACTACTCATCCCCTATACCTGATTACCTTCCTCGGCCCTCTATTAAGCCCCTCTCCTTTTCATCATCTTCATACCGAGTAAACATTCCATTCCATTCATATACATTCCGAGTAAATAAATAAATATATATAAACTACTTTTTTGTTCTTACTTTCTAAAAAAAGCCCCATCTCACTCATATAATGACAATCATTCCATGTAAAAATATAAATTCACTTCACAATAACCTTGTACCAAATTCTACTTTTGTACCACTGTGGAATGAACATCTTCAACAGACACCATTTTTTACAAATAAAATATTTTCCTTTAAATAGATTAATACTTGCACTAATATCTGACAACACAGCTCTGACATAGGGAGGGTCTGCACACTCAGTGTACGCTCCCCTTCTAATAAACAGTGCAAATAAAATATTTGCCTTCCTAGTAAATATTATAGAACTGCTGATTTTACAAATTCAATAATTAAATTTCACAATAAATACGTACTTAAATACTCTCCCTTTACATTAGTTATTCTTTTTGTACAACTGTTGTTGAAATCTTTATCAAACACTGCATTTCAATCAAATACCTTCAAAAATTGAAACTTGTCCCTCCCCCCTCACAGCTCAAACATGTGACCCCCAAACTTTTTTTTTACATAACCATGTACAACTCTATTTCACAAGATGTAACAAAAATTTTTAACTTAAACTAAATATCTAAAATAATTTTCCACCTCACAGGGTAATCTGCGAAAATAATAAGAAATCTGGGATTACACTTTGAAAAATCTGTGCGTAGTTCATATTAACAAAAATAAATCTCATTACTTCACTTTTTAACAATGTAATACTTACTGAAAATTCGTATGCTCCAATACAAACGATTCCCTCAGACTGCAACGAATGTACCATCTTTTATGTCTCTCTGTGAAGAAGAATAGCTTTCCAACTAATCTGCAAACAAGAAAATAAAAAATTTTAGTTTATACTCTCAAAATATATACTTACTCTATTTCTTAACAACGTGATGAACTAGATGCAATACTTACTGATAATTCGTACTCTCCAACACAAATGATTCCCCTCCTCAGATTGATTACGAATGCACCATCTTTTTTGCGTCTCTAGATCATCATGAGGGCATCTCTCATCTTCACGTCTCGGCTAAAAAACGTAATAACATAACTTTTTTGATACGTAAATTCTACTACTTCTTTAAGAAAACGTACCAGAGTATAGACACAAATATATAAATGTTTACTCTCTTCGTCCTTTTTTACAAAACTATGCATACATTACCTCATTAGCATAAATTATTCATCCCCACGGGAAAATCACTAGTGTATCTCCTTCACAATATACATTTTTTCTCTTGAAAACGACGTCCAACAATTCTTCTATCACTATACGTATAGTTTAAACTCTCACGTAATAAAAAATGATCGCACACACAAACAAAATAGTACTCACCACACAGGATATTTTTTTCTCCTCGCCAATCCATTTTCACAAATTCTGCGGTTACAAACAGGCTTTCAGCAGTTCTGAGAAACATCTGTGGCGTCCTAATCTATTTCATTTACTTCTGCAAGACATATCTTAAATAAATATACACATTAGAAGTGCTCTTCCAGGTCTCCAGGCAGCGATAAAATCTGAATTTCAAATTGACTTTTCACGATCCAATGCTCTCTCCATGATGGCGTCCGTTCAAATGAAAAATGACGCAATACAGTGCAAAATAGTCTTGAAATACCAAATCTATTTCGATTTTATTCATTTTTTTGTTGATGTTTGTCACAACTACTACTCCTATGTTGATTTGACCTTGACTTTAGCCTGCACATATACACTCGACTTGTGTAGGAGGGACCGAAAATTGTCACTTAAATCATGCTGATGGCCGAAAATTGTCGAGGGGGGGCCGAAAATGGTAAACACGTAAAAAATACATAATCCCAATTAATTCCTTATACAGGTTCTCTTTCGATACCATCCGTGTTTTGGTGAATCATATTAGATAGTAATATGTACTTGTCAGTAAAACATT
>JAGTTF010000246.1:16477-29249 GCA_019095985.1 Streblospio benedicti
CGTGATTCCATCATCATATTTCAATGGAAGGCAATTCCTCATTTTGCTCCAATTTTTAAAAATAAGCTATGTTTCAGACACGTGTATCATAAAGACAACATATGTATAGCATCCTGTGAGTTATATTGTGTAAACTAGATGCAAATAACATAATCATCGACATAAAATTTTCAACATGCAAAGTTAGGTGTTGAACATGCAATCAATGATCAAAATTCTGCGATTTTACCCGATTTTCGTCAAAATATGCAAATTTCAAATGCCTAGAGGGACCTAGAACATGCTAGAAAAATTCTGGAAAAAAAATCAAAGATGTTTTTTAGGCCTAAGGGGAACTCTTTAAAACAACTTTGACAAGGCTCCTGTAAAACAAGTTTTTTTGACCACCCCTAATTGTACATAAATATATAACTTTCGTAAATACGGCCATATATAATTGGAATATCTAAGCGCATTTGCTATTAGACACGCTTTACACGATAACGCTTACAATTGCCTACATTTACCCCCAATACTGACAAATTTTATTACAACTCTCAATATTGAACATATGCTTTTTTTAAATTATCTCCAATTTTATCAATTCTACAGATTCGAGCATGCAGCCCTCTTCATCCGTCATCACCCAAGAAAAAAAAACAAAAAGAAGAACAATCGGCGCCATCATCATCATCATCCCAACTAAATCCTCTTTACATAACCCCTCAAGTCTGTTTGGCTTTACCCGTAGTCCTTTTACTCCGGCACTTCACCCATATCAAAACCCTCTACCCATTGAAAACCTTCAGTATATATTTCAACTAACCTTAAGGCGGTGCATTTTACCACACTTCTTGTGACATCAGTAGATATCACACAATTAGAATTTTACTCTTA
This sequence comes from Streblospio benedicti, assembly GCA_019095985.1. Lineage (NCBI taxonomy): Eukaryota > Metazoa > Annelida > Polychaeta > Spionida > Spionidae > Streblospio > Streblospio benedicti. Next base: position 17,354 of record JAGTTF010000246.1, read on the forward strand.
ATGTATCCTAACATAATAACCACTATCAGCTACGGCAGCCCATTTAAACCACTATTGATGATATAGAAACTTACTCCATTCCAATAGATATTATTTTAAAATTAATATCCCCCGAATCCATGTCAATTCGCTGTTACCGTAGAGCCTACATTCCATTCTTTTCTAAAATAAATAAATATATATAAACTACTTTTGTTCTTACTTTCTAAAAGCCCCCATCTCTCTCATATAATGACAATTATTCCATGTAAAAAATATAAATTCACTTCACCGAACTAAACATATCACAATAATATATACGTGCCTGCACACTTTGTACCAAATTCTACTTTTGTACTACTGTGGAAGTGAACATCTTCAACAGACACCATTTTTTTAACAAATAAAATATTTTCCTTTAAATAGATTAATACTTGCACTAATATCTGACAACACAGCTCTGACATAGGGGAGGTCTGCACACTCAGTGTACGGCTCCTTCTAATAAACAGTGCAAATAAAAATTTTGCCCTCCTAGTAAATATTATAGAACTGCTGATTTTACAAATTCAATAATTACATTTCACAATAAATACGTACTTAAATACTCTCCCCTTTACATTAGTTATTCTTTGTACAACTGTTGGTGAAATCTTTATCAAACACTGCATTTCAATCAACTACCTTCAAAAAATGAAACTTGTCCTCCCCCCCCCCCAGCTCAAACATGTGACCCCAAAGATCTTTTTTTTACATAACCATGTACAACTCTATTTCACAAGATGTAACAAAATTTTTAACTTAAACTAAATATCTAAAATAATTTTCTTAAACTAAAATATTTATTCATTTATTCAAAACTTACACAAGCATCTGTATTACACCACCCATTCCAACTACAAATAATCATCAGAGTATCGCCTCATCAGTTCCTATACAATAACAACACACACAATAATCCATCCAACTCTGAAATGAAATCGCACACCTACAACACAAACAAAAAATCAAAAACAGTCCTGATATGAAATTCACCAGCAAGATTCCCACCATCAGTTCCTAACATCTATAAGACAAACAAAAAATCCACCCAACTCTGAGATGAAATTCACATCCCCTCCATCAATTCCTACAATCAAACCAGCCCTGAGATGAAATTCACATCAGCAACAAAGCACCTACAATCAAACCAGCCCTGAGATGAAATTCACCAGCAAAAAAGCACTAGCAAAAATCCAAACAGTCCTGAAATGAAATTCACCACCAAGATCTCCGCCATCAGCCAGAATATTTAACCTACAATAACAACACATCAGCAACAAAGACACAAGCAAAAAAATCCAAACGGAACTCTGACAATACACCAACAAAATATTCACAATACCACCTACAACGAGAAGACCCAAATCATAGACACATTTTTTTTCCAAACTTGCACATCTTTGCAATTCACTGGAACAAAATACCAACAACCTACAACAAATTCACAGAAACACAATCAACAACATTCAACACTTGTCCTCATCATCTACAATTGCAATTCACAGAAACAATTATCAACAACAACACTCAGCAATTGTCCACATGCACATAAAAAAATTTTTTTTTACTATACTAAAATTCACACTGATCCTATACGAAAGCTATTATTTAAAAATAATATCAATTGTCCACATTCAGAAATTGTCCACATGTCCAAACAAAATAATTATTTTACTTTAAATTCATACTGATCCTTTACCATAACTGTCAAAAATTATCAATTGTTCACACCAACATATTGAAAATCATAATGTCCCTGTCTCCCAACACACCCATGTACAACATAAAGATTGCATTATGCTTCTTCTCTTCCATTTCATCTTGACCACACAGCCCTCATCATCACAATAAACAGAGGAAGTCTCCACATCACAGGGTAATCTGCGAAAATAATAAGAAATCTGTGTTTACACTTTGAAAAATCTGTGCGTAGTTCATATTGACAAAAATAAATCTCCTTACTTCACTTTTTAACAATGTAATACTTACTGAAAATTCGTATGCTCCAATACAAACGATTCCCTCAGACTGCAATGAATGTACCATCTTTTTTGCGTCTCTGGGAAGAAGAATAGCTTTCCAACTAATCTGCAAACAAGAAAATAAAAAATTTTAGTTTATACTCTCAAAATATATACTTACTCTATTTCTTAACAACGTGATGAACTAGATGCAATACTTACTGAAAATTCGTACGCTCCAACACAAATGATTCCCCTCCTCAGATTGATTACCATCTTTTTGCGTCTCTAGATCATCATGAGGTCATCCTCTCATCTTCACTTCTCGGCTAAAAAGACATAATAACATAAATTTTTTGATACGTAAATTCAACTACTTCTTCAAGAAAACGTACCAAGAGTATAGACACAAATATATAAACGTTTACTCTCTCTTCGTCCTTTTTTACAAAACTACGCAGACATTACCTCATTAGCATAAATTATTCATCACCACGGAAAACCACTAATGTATCTCCTTCACAATATACGTTTTTCTCTTGAAAACGACGTCCAACAATTCTTCTATCACTATACATATAGTTTAAACTCTCCACGTAAAAAAAATGATCACACACACACAAACAAAAATAGTACTCACCACACAGGATATTTTTTTCTCGCCAATCCATTATTCACAAAATTCTGCCGGTTACAAACCGGCTTTCAGCAGTTCTGAAAAACATACACGCTTCCTAATCTATTTCATTTACTTCTGCAAGACATATCTTGAATAAATATACACATTAGAAGTGCTCTTCACGTCTCCAGACGCGATAAAAAATCGAATCGACTTTTCATGATCCAAATGCTTTGTCCCATAATGGCGGTCGTTCAAATGAAAGAATGACGCAATACAGCGCCCCGAGTGCCGACGGAAAGAGCCGAGAACTGCCGAGCATAACGAGGTAGGGAAAACCAATGTCTACACTTTTGAAGCAGACAAGACGCCAACTCATAATGAGTACGCTGTTGGTACGATATTTTAAATTATTTCTTATTAATTTAACCCGATTTACACATATACACCTCCACAACATCGTTTTCAATAGAAAATGCTATACAACAACGTATATTTAACGCAAACAAGATAGAAAACGGGATAGGGAAAACCATACGAGACTGGCCATGGACGAGCTAAAAGTTTTTAAGAACCCTCACAAGTACAAAGCACTTCACAAACATTTTGACACAAGATCATTGCTAAGAAATTTCTCAAATGCTTCCCAGAAGCGCACCACCAAGAAACATGAAAAGGACGTTGAAAAACCTTTGAGATAACCTAAAGAACCATGAGAACAACACCAAGATCAACAACACGAGTCCAGACCTACTAAGATATCACTCTTACAATGGAAGCCAACGATCTTCACATACTTCTACACCATGCTATTCGAAAGAGCAAATGGAGGTTAGCAGCTGTTTTAATCAGAGACAGAGCAGATATGAACAAAGTTAGTGGGCAGGGCCAAACTGCGCTATACTTTGCCTGTTTATACTCTGACCCTTTTACAAACCCATCCCGATGTCCATATTCACTGATTGATTACACCGCATAACGTTAACTTACCCGACGAAGACGGGGATACACCATTATGCATGGCCGCAATGAACAAAAATGCAGACTTGATTACCACTCTACTCGCACACGGAGCGGACATTAACGTGTCAGGAGCATACAACACCACTCCACTACACTACGCTCTCTCAATTTGCTACAAAGGTTCACCTACAACTGAAATGATTTCACAACTCGCTTCACCAAAAAACGTCAACGTGATAGACAAATGGAACCGAAGTCCTTTTTCAAATGGCAATGCATTATAATCTACACTCTATAGGACTACTTCTACTGAAACGAGGAGCAAACCCAAGCACTGTGATGGACTTTCGAATGGAGCTTTCACTAAGCGAACTGTGCATCATCTCCATTTGCCGAGCCATGAGCGTAATCTCGGACTAAACGCTCGGGTTCTGACTACCTTTCACCAAAACAATCTTAGAACAGATGGATATGAGCGGTATCGTCAACCACTTTGACCACTTTCTGACGATGAACCACAACATTTCTAAGAGATGGATATAAACAGTATCGATCACTTCGACCACTATCTGAAGACGATGACACTACCTTAATACCCCAAACAATTCTGAAGACTCCGACAATTAGATATATGAACTGTACTGATAAATCGAATAAATATATGAACTGTACGGCCAACCAAAATCAATAAACACATTTTTGTGTTTTTATTTGTTGATTCTTATTTTTCTTCTTATTACCCAATAAATACATGGGGGGACTGGCACAGAAGACCCCTGTGCCAGAAACTCCCATCAGAGGGTGTTTTTAAGGGTCTTCTGTGCCAGTCCCCTATATTCATATACTACTGATGTGGCGACTTCTAGTTTCCTCGAAGCTTCAGAGGCTTGTCGCTGCTCGTCCGCCTCTCTTGCCTTCATTGCTTTCCACTTGAAACAGTCATTCTTGTAGTGTCCTGGTTTATTACAGTGGAAACACAACCCGCGGGGCTTCCTCGGTGGAAACCCCGGCATGGTGCGCGGCACCAGGGCTTGAACTGGCACTGCCGACGACGGTCATCTTTGCCACATTCTCTTGGAGCTTCCTTAACGGTGCTGGCCATGGCTGACAGCGTTTCCCTCACTGTCGGTTGGTCTGATAGAGGAGCAGCCTTTTGACGTCCATCGGCTCCTCCTCGAGTAGTACCTCCCTGGATACGCTGGCGACGACGCTGCCTTGCCCATTCATTGGAGGCCACACGCATGGCGTCATCCAGCACCACCAGTTGAGGATCATGGCTGAAGACCCTATCCTTGATCTTCCCGCTCATGAGAGCACCCTTGTACCTGTTCATTACCAATTCCTCGATATTTCCGTCTCGCTGTTGCGGATGCGCGAGATCGGCTGCCTTATTAAACCTGCGGTTGAAGCGAGGCACATCTCGTTGTGTCTGCTTCGGCGATCGCAGCTCTTCTTTTTGACACGCTTGCCTCGTCCGGCCCAAGAAACGCTTGCTGGATGTGGCCATGTAACCCAGCATGGGTTATGACCACCGGAGGTACTGCTGCTGCCTGCCGTCTCTCAAAAGACTCCACCTCCTCAAGGAGATCTTCTAACGCTGTCCGCTGAACCAGCTTACGGAGATACCGGGTCAACGCCTCTTCCTGCCGGCACCGGAAGACGGCAGATCCCAACGCCGCTAGCCATTTTCGGACCTCTCGGAGGGATGATCCGTCACATGAGCCAACTTTCTCCTTTTGCTCGCTGACCCAAGTGTCAAGTGTCCTCTCCTCGAGTTTAGCAGCAGCTTGTTTTTGGTTTTGTTGCTGTTGCTGTTGAATGACAGCCAGCTGCTGCTGCTGCTGGTCCAATATGGCTTGGACGTTAGGATCCATCACTGCAATATCCTCATGTCCTTATTACAATCCTGTGAGCCCCACGTTGGGCGCCAAATTGTAAAGGGTTGTGCAACTTTACATTGGCATAATACTTTGGTCCATTTTTGGGCGCCACGCCTCCTCTGATTTATGGCTCGCAGGAGGGATAAGCCGTTTTCTTGTAATTAATGAAACTGTATTGCATTTGTATCTTTTATTACATACAAAATGTCAAAATACAACAATTCACATATAGACATCAATTTGGAACATCTAGAATTGAAAACTCTAGACCAAACCAGCAGCTGTAAATTTACCAATTGCACAAGCCTTTGTCAGCAATATCTGACCACATTAGTTTCCTAGTTAAACTGGTAATATCAAGATTATTACCCTGCCACGATTCACATTGGCAGTTTATTAAAAGCTAATCAATGTTTTAAACACGCTTGTTCTATAATTAGTGTATTTTAAGCCGACAGCTTGTCTGGCTTTCTCTGATTACAGCGACGCGCATCACAAACATGATAATTTCTGGCATAACAATCTTATGAAAACATGACATGCTCTACTTTAAATAGGCCATCTCTTTACAAAGTTGATACCCTACATTTGTCCTTGTTCCTCAGGAGCAGACATCTGACATGCGGGTGTTTGGTAATTGATACGGCAGTGGCATCATATGATAGCATCCAGATGGCGTTAACTAATTGAGTGTTATTGTAAGGTGGGCGGGGGTCAATTGATGAAGTGTTCATGTGTCAATAGGTATGACCTCATGAGATTCCAAGGATATTTGGGCTTGGGCATATTGTCTGTGGGTCAATTTTAAACATAGGTGGCATTTATTGTGAAACAGTGAATTTCCTGGTGATTAAACCGTGTCAGTGAATTTTAAGTCAAGTAAGGTTTATCAGTGTACCGCGATCAAAAGTCATGGGCGTGATAACATTGTTGTCATTACAATGTATAGAATTTAAGGTTTACATTTATGTAGCAGAGAATGAAGCAATTTCCAGCAGAAGGCAGTTCGATCACTCAAGGTAAACATTCCATCCTCCCTTAAATAAAATTAATCTACCAGGAGCATTGGTAATTAAAGCAATATCATACAAAACAACAGAGATTATGTTTAAAGGTGCATAGGATTCATACATCAACGGTTTTATAGAACAACAGCATGGCCCCAGACTACTGTCTTGTTGGAGCACAAAGAACCATATGTACACTACAAATTATCAGGGTTTTTTACCCTAAATAACACATAATTCTGTTAATTAAGTAGAGATTACCACCACTTAATGCAGAAAACAAATAGATTCAATACAAAATGGGATATTGGAATATTCACATTACTAAGTTAATGAGTTTGGCTTTTGCGTAGGATTTGTAATTGACAAATATATATACAATTTGGGTTATTGCTTATGGAATTACAGTTAATTCATCTTGCTCAATGGTATGTAACCAGCCCACAGTTACATTTTCCATTACCATATAAATGGTATCGATTAAAAACCTAAGTTCTAAGAGAGAATTCCTGATGAATTAATTGAGTAAATTATAAGATGTTGGTCACCATAATTTTGGCATACTATGTGATGTAAAAATGAATAGCCGAATTACATTAAATGGATTAATCACTTGGCAAGTTATCCTATTGCTTATTTTGTGTAAGATTTGGCAAACACTTTGGGGATGATTCATATAACAGTGGGAAGTAAATGAGTCATGCTGGCTGGGAAGCCTTGGCCTTGAAAAAGGGATTGGCGTTGCAAAACGTGGCATACCGCTATGAAATCATTTAGTAAGGTTGAGTCACGCTGGCATTAACAAATGGGTGCAATATGAGAAAAAAGCTATATATTTGAGTGACACGTGGCACGTGGTGAAATGTGAGACGGAAGTAGCTGTTTACAAACAGCCATGCCGTGACTTGCAATATTGGGTAACATGGGATGTTTCATAAACATTACTATTATACACTCTCAGTAGTCAATATGATTGGGGTTGCATTCACACAAATTATGACTTTGACGATAAGCTAAACACCAGGATCACCTATTTTTTTTTACTGACCCGTGATGGACCTGTTTTCATCATAACTAAATATGATACAGAGCCTGCACAATCTGACTTTAAAAGGTTGAGTAGTGTTTAACATCTATTGTCATTGTTATGTTCAGTTCTATTTGTTAACAAAAGTGTGGAATTGCAGGCCGACGCATTGCTTTCATTTTTTTAATTGCATGTTATTGAGGGAGGGCATTCGAATATAAGGTAACAGTTAAACTTATGTGGGGGCCTAGTCGGAAGCGATATATACACAGCAAGGGTAATCTATATACATTAGTTCTCGGCGCTACTTTAATAATCATAATCATGAACATAGTCATCAAAATCGTTATCATATTCAATATAACCATCATCATTATGATTATCAAAATCATCCTCATTATCGCTAACGTCATTATCTTCATCACCATCGCTACCAGTAATATCTCCATCATCAGAGGCATCACTATTACTGTCATCATTAACATCATTTACATTATGGCCCACATGCAGTTGCAAATCTAACAATTTCTGCCTCAAAGCCTCCAAATCAGCCCTCAAATCCTCCAAGTCTGACATGATAGATTATAGTTACCACTCTTTTCAGATGTCTTCTGGCCGCCAGTTGCTTCTGCCGCTTGTTGCTTCTGCCGCTAGTTGCCGTGAGTAATGTATCCTACGGGATTAATAAGTGAGAGGTCTCAAGTTTCAAACACAGACAGTCTCCACCACTTATGTAATGTATGGTTTGACATGTGTGTGACGATACGTAATAACAGAACGGAACGAGTAATCTTTATCCAGTTTATTGACTGACTCTGAGATGCTGTCTTGAACTTATATACCAGCCACCAGCATACCAGTGTGTGTGTGTGGGTGGTAGGCGGAGCCGGAAGCAAAGACTTCCGGCGATGCCTATGAGTCTAATCTGACTCAGCACTTTTCGAGGTATGACAGCGCTTATCCGATGTTGCTCTGCGGCATTCACAAATGGGGACTGATAATACCGCCGCCAAGTAGGGTCCAGCATCGCACTCCTACTGAGTGGGACTCCCCTGTCGCTTGCGCCTCCGGTGCATCCGTCCTCACTGAAAACGACTTTTCGCTCGAGGTGCCTGTACTGCTATTTGAGAAACGGGACTGTAGTCTCGGCTCGTCAATCAAGCAAGCAACCGTGCCCCTCAACTTCCTTTCTTCGGTGTCCCTCACTTCCTTCACTACAGCCGCCTCTCAGAGAGGCAAAAAGATCAGAGCTGGGATCTCGCCGCTCATCCTTGATCCTTGTTCTACTTGATTGGTCGGGTTTTGGGGGTCCAACTGCCCCTCTCCTAGGAGAGCGCAACGACGCTTCACGTCATCGCTTCGCTTCCCTTCTTTGGCTGTGCCATCCCACGCTTCTTGATCCGTAGTGCCGTGCCCGACACAGCTCCGACTCGCTTTCCGATGCTAGATCGCCCAGCGAGGCTCCCCGCGACTCATAGCCTGGAATCTTTTCGCTGCTATTCATCCAGAACCCTGCTCGTATGTCGCCACAACGCTCACTGGCCAGGCCGGGTTTCCACCAGAGGCCCCTTCAAGATCCCGGTCCATTCACGTTGCACTGCAATGGCGTGGCAATCCCACTTTTCACCAAACCCTTTTTGACGCTTGCCTGATTCAGCTTCAGGAGCTCCAATAGAACCCGCCCACGCCGTGTCCAAACGCAGCAGGTATCTTCTGGCTGGCTCGTACCATTCCACTCTAAGCTCGGATCATTCTCCCGGTTCTATACCAAATATGGCCCCCAGGAAATAGACCCTCTCTGTGGGTCTGCCAAGGATTTCATACTGAGGCATCTGTGATGATACTGAAAGTGCTGAGTCAGATTAGACTCATAGGCACCGCCGGAAAGTATCACACTTCCGGCCCGCCCACCCCCCACACACACCGGTATCATACGAGTCTACTAGACTCAACCCCGCTCTTGCTAGTCTACTGAGCTAGACGAGCACGGGATATATAAACTGTAACTCAATGTAACAAGTCAGTCAATAAACAGGATACAAACTGCTCACTGGTTCTGTTATTACTTCTCACCACGCATGTGTCTAAACCACACATGACACATCCCAGGCAGAGCGAGAAACCACTAGTCCACCTGGGTTCGCCGCCGCTTAAGCCCCATGGGTCGGTCTTCTATCCCCTAATCACGACCCGTCTTTCCCAACACCGTCGTGGACCTGGTTCGACTGTCCCCACGTCTCCGTCTTCACCATGGTGGGAAGGGTAAACTCATCTTCTCCCGATACTGCTCCCAAAACTGTTCTGCTGCCCCTCCACTCCTTCCTGTGAGTTGCTAGCGTCCCTGTTCACCTGCACGGCGCTCCTATGCAAGTGTGCGCTGGTGAAGGATGGCGCACCGTTGCCCCCTCCCGGTCGCCATCATCTTCCGTTGGTCCACGTTCTTTACGCCCTGGTCCGCGTCATCTTCGCTTCGAGTGTGCCTCTCACGACTGCTGCTGATCCCGGTTTCCCCGCATCAAACGATTCATTAAACCGTGACTGTTTGCTGGTGTGTCGCGCTACTGACACGTTGGATTGCAGCTGTTCATTCGCGCCTTGCGGTGCGTTGCCACCCACGGCAGAAACTTTTTTCCTCTGAGGCCCCGTCTGATGGGACTGATGGCAAGGGTGGCAGAAGCAGAGGCTTCCGTCGCACCCGCTAGTCATTCCCACCAATTCTAGGGGTCACGAGAGGGAGCTGCTCTGTGTCGTCATGCGATTCCACTCTCTTGCTTGTCGCTCCTCCTCAGTGCCGTCCTCGCTGAATCCGTCGCACCTATGAGTCCAATTGACTCCCTCGCCGGCAAGGACTGCTCCTGCTGTAACGCCTCCTTCTCACGCACATCCCCGTCGAGATAGGGGTTGTCGTGCGCAAGCTCCAATCCTACTCGTAGCGAACTCTTGACCAACGACTGCATCTCTTGCGTGGTTTTGTACACCACTCTGCTTACGATCCGCTGGACTGTTGACAGGATGTTCTCCCCCCTTCTCGGGGAACTGTTCTGGAGACTCGGCCATCGTAGGATCTCCCGGTGTTGCGATCGAACAGAAGGTTTATTCAACCGCTCCGCCCCTAGCTGCGTACTCAAATGAGAGATCCTGGTCACGCCACCAAATCTGTAAACAAAAGCACTGGAACTGTGTGTCAACCCACTGTAGCAGTGCCACTCACCTGTGGTGCATGTGGCCTCCAGGCCTGCACACCCCAGCTGCGCCTCAGACGTTCCACTTCCAACTACTCCTCGTTGTGTTTCCTAAGACCACGTACCTGGGCCACCGGTCGGCCCCTGGGTCGTGGTGTATGCCCTGGTTTCACGAGAGGCCTCCACACGGGAGGACTTTGCACCGTGCTGACATGCTGAGCTACGGGCATCCCCTTCGCTGCAACCACGGTAGACCAAGTTCAAGACGGTGAGGGAGGAAGGCCACTGGCCAAACCTCGGTAAAGACAAGTAGAAAAAGGGCCTATTCCCTGCGGAATAGGTTGCCAACCCTACGTGCTGCTGTACCAGCGTCTAAGAGAGAAACTGCCGCTAAACGGCTCAATCCAGTACAAAGAGTACTGGTTCCTAATCCTAATACTGGCCATCGTAATAGACAACAACAAAGCCTATCAAGATGTGTGTAACTGGGATATTAACCTAGTCCAGTGCAACTTAAACTACAGGGGTTTTTATACTCTGCAGTCATGCTGCAATAAACCCGCACACTGGAGGCCCTAACAACATTTGTTACAGTATCTATATTATTCAATCCAAAAATGAACATAACAGTGATAGATGAGTTTTATGACAATGATGGTAGAAAGATTCTACTGAATCTTGAATATGAAAATAGAATTATTACACTCATCAATGCATATGCACCTAATCGTGAAAACGAGAGGAATTCCTTCCTCTGCTATACTACTAATTGGGTTATAGATAATATGATACCTGAAAGCGAGCTAATAGTTGGTGGAGATTTCAATTGTTGTTTAAGAGAAAGTGATAGATCCACGAAAACGCATCTGAATTATAAGAGTAGAGGTTCATTTAAAAATTTAATTGCAAAGCTTAATTTAAGTGATATTTGGTGCAAATGAATACCAATGATACATATCACTATAAATGGAATGACAATGTTTCATACAGTAGATTAGATTATATTTTCACAACAGAGAATAGTTCATTGAATTTGAATAGCATGGACAATATTACCGTAATAGAACACAGAGCTATTACAGACCACAAGGCAGTGGTCTTAAAATGTGAAATTAATAGACAATGTCGTGGTCCAGGTTATTGGAAATTAAATGTAGGTTTACTTAGTGATGACAGATATTGTGATGAAAAAGAATATTTAATTGCACACTTAAATGATGATGTTAAATTAACATT
>JAGTTF010000247.1:0-32437 GCA_019095985.1 Streblospio benedicti
CATCTTGTCAAAGCTTCAACCATGTGTTGTTCCTCTTTCTGCCTGGCAACGTCTTCTCTCATATGTCATTCCCTCTATCTAAAAGGGCGCGTATAACACCTAATTTGTGTTGCAAAGGGTGGTGGGAGAAGTGTAGGTACTGGTCAGTGTGTGTCTTCTTTCTGTAAACTAGTAATTTCACACTCCTGTCTGGTTTTCGCACAATCAGTGTGTCTAGAAATGGAATGCATCCGTCTCATTCTTCTTCATGCGTATACTTGATGCTACCAGTCTCATTCACTGTGTTGTCTCTCCTCTCTTTATCTTCTCTAACACATCATCCACATACCGCTTCTATAGTTGTGGTTTACAAGTCACTGGGTGTATGATTCTATCCTCGGTCAGGATTGGAATATTTGACCTCCTGACATGGCGCGGGAAGAGCATTCTGAAGATGCCAACAGTTGTTTGGTGAGACTGTTAATGTTTTTAAAAAAATGTAGTGTTGTGAATAAAGAATGATAAACCAAAATATTTTATACCAACACAATGAACATATTCAAGAATAAAACTAGACTATTTTATTATTTTTATAAGAACATATTAATGCAATTGACCTTTTTCAGTGTTTGTATACAATAACACCTGTCAGAAGATGCGCGCACCCACTGGTGCCAAAACATTGAGATTGCCTTATTATTGTACAGAAATCCGATCACATATCTCTAGAATGAAACCCCCAAAATAGAACTGAAATGGTGAATCTGTCACACCATTAATATCCTCAACCATATGTATAAATGGGTACATCAAATGTGTTCAAGTGAAAGTTATTTCAAAATCAAAAGTAGAAATATCATGGACAACAGTTAAGTAGTCACTTTGACGTTCCAAATCAACCCAAATCCAGCGTCAAACGTTCACATTGAGCTCATAGTACTTTAGTACAGTGAACATATGTTTGTGGAGTGTTAGTAAAGTAAATGTGTGATTTGTATCTACCTAGTTGGATATTTGATGACAATTCAAATGTTGGATAATATCACTCATTTTCGGATAGTGGACAGCCATATAGAACGACAATCTTCCAACTATTGCAGAGTTAGCAGCGAAACCAGCCCATGTGAGTGGAAATAAATCGCATCAGTATTTATGTGCCAGCTCTATTCTTATAGTGCATGGATGGCAAAAATTGTGCTCAAAATGATTTTAGCCCGTTTACAATGGAAAATCAAACCGCCGATTTCAAAAGTAAACATTTTCCTCACAAAAACTCTTGATTTCCTCACAAGCTCTGTTTATACCTCCTTAAAAAAACTTGAGATTGATTGAACACCGTGATAAACACATAGTCGACACGTACCAACAGTCAAACTGAAAGGTGAGCTTTAATTGTGTGTTTCATTAAAAACCAACAACAATTTTTAAAACTGTTTGAGGCAAAAACACAAGTTAGACATTTGGTCATAGCTGATGAAATAAAATTCCAAATAAAATGTGCCTTTCATATTAGAAAACTAGAGTAGTATGCAAACATTGCTGTGTTGGCCATGATACATAACTATGCACATACAGCACAATAATACAATGTTCAAAACGTCTAATATACACTATGGGTTGTTTATATTATTCGTTTTGGCTCCCGTCTGCGCGCATGTGTCTTCTCACGTCATTTGAAAAAATATTGTATTTAACCATCTATATAACCTTACAATCAAACTTTAGGTGTTTTCATAAGCAGTAAAAATATAACTTGCAACTTATTTTTATATGTGGGAACGTGCACACTATGTGCTGAACTGAATAAAAAGTGCACAGTATATTGGAGAAAGCAGTAGATCGTGTTATGTAGAGAGGCCGCCAACACATGACAGCTATAAATAGCAGAGAGAAACAGACATTGAATGGAACACCACCCTCAAGAAACACAATTCACCTTCATAGGAAAATGCACCACTAGAGACAAATAGCAGAAGGAATCAGAAATATACAATAGCAATAGTGACATTACCATGAACTCTAAACGCGACCACTATAACCCAAACTCATATTCACAAACCAGCTGCTGACTAAAAATTGACCTTCATAATACCATGGATAACAAATATGTTTTATTTCTATCAAACTGTTTTTATATTGTATTTCCATTTTAATACCTACATGGTTTGAAAACGTTAATAAAAATTCAAAATTCAAAATTCAATTTTTGGGAATACATCCAAACACAGCATATAAAGAACATTACATAACAACAGAATCAAGGTTTTTAGAAACATGGATCGATCTATTCACTAATATTAGATATATTACAACAGAATACAGTGTACTTAGGCGTACATACAATACAGTGTACTCTTATGCGTACAAAACAGGTTCACACAAGAATTTGGGAGGTGCTGCATCTCTTTTTAGCACACAGAGTACAATTTGCTAAAAAGTGGTAGGTGAAGAACATAATAGACATCATTTTAAACACAAGCATGTTTCTTACAACTTAATAGATGTGTTTACAATGATTACAGTATTTATGGCAAACAGAATCAGGTTTTTTACAAACATAAATCGATCTACTCACTATATAACATAGCGTATGCATACCCCCAAAGCTGTAGTAGTACTTAAGCGTACATAATACAATAGAATCCGGTGTACTTAGGCGTACAAAACAGTGTACTTAGGCGTACAAACAATACAATATAATACAGGCGTACAAAACAGGTGGTGCTGGAGACTTTAGTACGAGACCACCCCACTGTCCATGTCTGATTTCTCAGCCAGGATATTCCATATTACCACAGATGTGCAAGAAAAGTGTCATCTTGTGTCTAGTCTGATAAAGTAGGTAAAAGAGTAAAAAGGAGGCAAATTATTTACTTTTTACAAATGTATTTTATTTGAAATTAAAAATATATCACTAAACAAAATCCTTACAAATGTATTAACACTAGTTAAAAGTCAAATTACTTTTAAAAAAATGTATTTTATGTACAATAAAAAATCTATCACTAAACAATTTCCTTACTTTTTAAAAATGTATTAACACCAGTTAAAAATCATAACCGTAACAAAATAACTTCAAGTAAAATCAAAAGAAATAATATATTTTGAACAATACTTTTTTTTCAGTGTTTACAATGGAAATCAATCTTATTAGATGGAATATTCTCATCAATATTAGCAAGATCCATACTTGTTTTAATAATGTCAGCCATCACTACATCAATATCATCGGTACCAGCGTGGGTGACCGTACAAGCCACGTCTTTGCTGTCAACGCTACCACCTTTATCAAAGTCAGCAGGGGTACCAACGGGCTGAAACTCAGGGGTCGACATGTTTGAGTTGAGGTCATAACCACGTTGAAAGAGTCCAGTGCCGTTTGTGGTTTTCACAGAACTTATGTGCACACGTGTGGGTACCACATCTGTGGATTGACAATGTGTGGGGTTTGAGGATTGTGTGAAACTTGTTAAATTACCCACATCTCTTTGGAGCTTCAGGTACTCTTTCATAGATTGAGAGTGATACACTGCATGTGGGTCAGTTGGCAGGTTTGGGTGTGTGGGCCAAGCACCACTAGGTGGTAGCTGCTGCCACATTTCAGTAGTGTGTGGTCTACCAAAGGGAAACCTCTGTGGTGGAGGTGGCGGTGGCAAAAGGGAAGTACTCAGAGTGACTACTGGTGTCTGTAGAGCATCGAGGAAGCTTGTAAAGGGTGATTGCGGCTGCAAACTACCGAACATGCTATCTGCCAGTGAGGGTGGAGGCCCCATAGTGGAAGTAGTAACTGGTGGAACATTACACGGACTTGTACTGGCGTAACATGCTGGTAAGAAATCACCTTTGCCTCCAGCACCACCTGTATTAACATTCAATGGGGGGTGCGTTACTGCCCCAGCACCTTTAGTCACAGCTTTGGGAACATGCATACTAACAAACTGCATTATTTGGAAACAAAGTTGCGTATGCAGAAGGTCAGCAATCTTGATCACTGACAAGGGACGCAATGTCGTCAGCGTTGTATGTTGCTCATGACTTTGGCCTCTCAAGCGACGTTCGGGTAACTGCAAATATTTTTTGCAATTATATTGACCAATTATTAGGAGGCTGTGAATCAAAGCTTGTAGTTACATCAGAACATGTGACTTTTGTAATTAAAATTGAATGCGCAAAACGTCATTTAAAATTCCACTCTGCAACGTTTAAAGCTTTGCCCCGCACATTATTTTACAAATTGTGTAGAACAAAAAATATATTTCGTATATTGTTACCTGCGCCAGCACTCCCAGCAGACGAGACTGAGACATAGGAGTGATGTGACGGTGGTCTTGACTGCTGAGTGGTGACGATCGGATCTAGTTGAGGGGAGGGGTTGGGGGGGTGGGGTGAGTTAGAAACATTAGAAATATTTTCATAATCCATTATATTCGCCTGCTGCGAATTTCCTGAGAGTTGGGATGATTGCACAGACACTTGTTTGTACAATGTAGACTGTGACTGTGACTGTGACAGTGCTAAAGCAACCACGTCTTCACGGACATCCCAGGCATAACTTTGGACATTTACGCGTTTAGTCATGTGACTTAAATTGTTTTTTACAAAAATTAGCTTGTTCCCAAATAAGGGTTTGACGGTTGCCACTTGGAACATAAGCAATTTCCAAGTGATTTCAACGCAGCATTGTCCTTTTTGACAAAGATGTCTCCGATGTTCTTCCACTGCTTGGAAACATACTCCCCGCTTTCCAATTCTAATTTTTCAGCCAGGATATTCCATATGGCCATTTTTTCATGGGCGGGTTTTTTACAACTCTCGTGGGATTTATCCCAGAACGGTCTTTTATTTTTAACCCATTCAATTAAATCAGTGGTCATTGAGACCCTGACCTCGAGTTTTTTTAGCCTTTTTTTGAGACAAATTAACGCTTGGGCTATCTGAATTAATGCCCCCCCACCCCTCGCCCCCTTCTCAACCGCTGATGCACCCTCACTGGCGGAGTCAGCAACAACACTCTCACGACCTAATTAATTAAATCAAACGTTGGGTGCACATAAATATTTTGAAAAGAAGAAATGAACATAGAAATCACATTTCAAATCCCATTGTTGTAATATTATATGTTATCTAGCACATGTGAGCTACTCATAACAATTTTATAATTTTAAAATATAATTATTAAATGTTTTTTTGAATATGTTGCAAGTTTAAGTATGTTATATTGGGCTATGAGTGAACAAAACCTAATAATTAATGAAATATTTTTTTTTTTTACTCACGTTTCCTTTTGCGAGCTGGTGATGTTGTCTGGTCAGATTCTGACGTGGATGGCAACACAGACACCCGCACCAGCTTGGTGCTCAGCTTGGTCTTGGACTTGGCCCTGGACTTGCCGTTCTCTTTGCCTTTGCCCTTTGCTGGTTTGGAAGGTGAAGGTTGCTGCGAGACTTCAGATTCTACCTCTGAAGCTTGGTGTTGAGGTTGCTCTGAAGTTTGCGCTGAAACTTCGTCTGAAGGTTGCTCTGATCAGCAGCAGCAGCCTTTGCAGAGACACGTGTTCCCAAAGTCCTGCCTTTATTAGGCCTGCCCCTGGGAGGCATTTTCACACCAACAAATTGAAAAATGTAAAATGTTAAAATGAACTTTAAACTTTCAGCATTATCTATATCCTGTGAGGCATTTTCACACCACTGTTTTTAATGAACTTTAAACTCTAAGCTTCATCTATATCCAGGGAAGCATTTTCACACCAACACTTGAAAAATGTAATGTTAAAACAAACATGGGAATAAATTTAGGCCCCGGGTCTCATACTGATTTTTAGGTTAAGAACATTACATAGAGCTCCAAAATGATATATAATGTTGCATATCGCGTGGTTTTCATATTTTTATCAAGCATTTTAGCAATTTAGGTGAACGCGTTTTCCAAAGCGTCACTAGATATCGTTTGCATGGATTTAAAAGGTGATCATCAATACTAATCATCAATATTAATATATTTCTACGTTGTATACATATTTGTGTGTGTGTAATGCAAATTTCATTATTATAATTCATCTAAGAATGAAAATATCACATAATTATGTGGTCATTCGGTCGAAAAATCCTATCAGTTTCAGAAACGCACTCTCACTTGGATGACCATAAGATGAAAAGTAATAGCCTAAATGACTTCAGATTGCACATAAATTTTCCTTGAATACTCCATTCCTATACAAATAACTCATTGCTTGAATATATGCAATACATTTTTTAGTATAATGACACAAGTTGACAGAACGTACCCCTACCCCAAAAATGCGGATTTTGAGATTTTGAAAACCAGTTGAACAATAATCAATTTATTTTCAATGTATTAAGATAAAAACCTATTATATATAAATTTAATGATGTTATAAGTAAAAATATTTATAAAATACAATTTATAGCCATCACTCTTGTTTATTTAGATTTTTTTGGGGTGGGGTGGGGGTGGGTGGGGTGGGTGGGGTGAACATGGAGATTGGGTTTAGGAAATAGGTGCAATGCAGATTTAAAGAAATATTTACAAATATGTAAAAGATAAAACACAAATACAAAAACAAACTATCTTTTAATATGATAACATCATGAGACTAATGATAGAGAACAAATTATTTATAACTTTTGTTCTACCGTTATTGTACTCAGTATACAAAACATTTACATGACATGCATATACACAAATGCCATAACAAAGTTTAAACAAATGATTTTTTAAACTCTTAACATTGTTTCCTAAATTTCTTCTTCTTCTTCATCTTCAGACAGTTCGTATAATTCCTCAATGCTACCTTCATTTGAATCATCTTCTTGCCAATTTTCACAGTTTGATAGGCGACACATTTGAGTACATTTCAACCCATTTTCCAAACAATCACACTGTGTGATAGTGCACTTTCTTTTGCAGGAGCATGCAAGTTGGCCTATTGGACTGGGAATTTCAGGAGAATTTTCCAAACACCTGCGCCATATGGCAGCCTGATAATTTGCACGTTGGATATGCTTCCGTAAAAGCGGATTTGCAAAGGGGGGTAATTGATGTGACTCCACATCACCCTTTTTACAACAGAACATATGAAATGTATGATATCAACTATTTCTGTTGTTTTAGCATATAATTTATATGTAAATTTCTCTAGATGGTCAAATTGATTTTGTTCAACTTCCCATGAAGAACCAACAGAGATGAATAGCGCTTGCAGTTCTTGATCATCCATAGTCAAATTCATTGCCTGTACCTTTCCCTTTCCATAAAATGCGGAGACTGCATCACAGCCAGTGTAGGCATGTAGTCCGACAAGTGTTTTACACATATTCTCACCAATGGAAAGAGCTATCTTGTGTATGTCATACACCTTTTTTTGTTGCTTTACCAAACATCTGATAAAAGGGTACAGTTATAGTGATATGTACAGAGAGAGCTAAAACCAGTACATCAGTATCTTCAGACACAATCACCACAGGAAGCCTGTCAAAGGAAGAAACATGAAATGCATGTAACATAAGTCTTCCGTCTGCTTCTTCGTGTGTGCTCTGTAACTCAGCAACTTCTATAAAATCCCTTCTTGTGATTTTGTAACACTTGTCAAGATAGGTCACATACAATACTTTGTCATGCAGTTTAGACCTTGATTCTTCACCTTTCCATGTTTCAGCCAAGAAGAATATCAGGGCACTTTTGTTAGTTCCTTTTTTCAAAAAAAATTCTTTCCACATCCTCACTTTTTGTGACGCCTTAATGTTCTGTAAATGATGACTGTCGCTGAGGTCATCGCCACGAAGAATCCTTTCACAATGCTTGATTGAGCAATTTCTGTCTGTGTCAAACACTATATCTATACGTTCGGAGTCACCACCACTTTTCATAGCCATGCTGAGAATGCAGGATGCAATTTGACCAAATGTTTCAATGCCTCCCGGGACCTTCTGAACAAGAGACATTCCATCTATGATTGTAGCACGTCTTGCCGGGAGATAGCTTTCACTGGAGACCTTTCTTTGTAAAGCACTGGCCAGTGTAGATTTAACAGTCTTGCATATGGAGCCTTCCACTGTTGCCAGTGCATAGGGTACAGGTCCTAAAGGATATTTGAGCACATCAGGCATGTTCACTTTCCTCACTTGCGCAACTAAAATGATTCTGCCAAAAAGTGCCTTTCCTGCCTTTAGAACAAATTCTTTACCTTTTACTTTGACAATCTTTTCTTTCCTAAGAGAGCTAAATGTTTTTAACTTCAAAGTGGACATGCGGCTATCGAATTTCACTTTACCTGTTTCAAGTCTGTCTACCTTGAACTGAGCATAGGCTTCCTCACCAAGTTGGTGTGCCTTAGACAAATCTTCACATACTTCTGCAGGTGCAGCCCTGGCTGTTGAGATGCTGACAAGCTCATTTTGTTGAAAAAATGGATTCACCCATTCATCAAAACAACTAATTACGTTTTGCACCTTTTCTTCATCCTCTTTTATTCTTGATTTTCCCATTTCTGGGTGAGATGTCCTACTAACTTTAGCATCCACCATACCTCTGAATTTTCTAAGAAAACTACTTCTTTGCTCTTAATGTAATATCTTTTTACAGCCCCTGGCTTCAAACTGAATCTTGTGGTACCTCCCGTAGTTTGTGTGTCTCTATTGACGGTAACTTCAATGGCTTGGTCCACGGGTATCCCAGCAAATGTACCCGTTGATCTGTGAACAGAATGTAAACCATTCATAAGAGCTGCATGTATGTCAGGTTCTTCAGTTGGTAACTGTGTCATTTGAGCATAATACACTGGTAAAAAAAACGAGCGTAATTGACTCTATCATATGCAAATGTCCATGGTATGAGGGTGCGAAGAGCTGACAGATGCAACATCCAATCCCCTTCACGGGCAGCTCTGATTAATGCCAACAAAATCTTCTCTACAAAGTCAATGTACGTCATCCAATAAGATGATAGTGGTCCATTCTCTTCACGAAGATAATCGGTAAACCTGATCCATAATTCTTGCACATGAATGAAATTGTCACTGTCAAGCAGTTCTTCAAACTTTATTTGGTTGATATCATCACTAAACAACAAAATTTCTGCCACGCAACTTTTCAACATTTCAGCTTGGTCAGTTGAAACCCATTTCTGGAATTCAAACCACATAATTCTCATCAAAGACTCATAAATAATTTTGTGTACTCTTACAGCTCTTTTATAATTCTTGCCGTCAAAAACTTTTGTCGTGGAGCCTTCTGCAACTAAATTTGTCTCGAGAACTAAGTCAACAAGGCCAGCATCTTTAAATCTCAGACCAAGAATACACAAAGAATTACAAATGGTATGAAAAGCACCCATGCGAATGACGATTCTCTGAAAAATTTCCTTGTTGGCCCATGCTATTTGCATGGCTTTTGCATACAGGGCCTGGTCCATCACAATGACTATGTGTTGGAGATTCAATTCTGTCCGTATTGCTTCACTACGGTGCATAATTTCAAAGACAGTGTTAAGCTGTGTTGCAGGAGAATTTATGGTTGGCAAATATCCAATTTCATTTTCTGTTGAACTCAAGGAATCTCTTGTCAATATATTAAATCCAGTAAAACCTGGTGCATGCTGAATGTCCTTCGAAAGGGTCCGGGTTATGATCCACAAAAGATTCTTACTCACAGAGACAGAAGCTGCATTAGTAGCTGGTTCCATCAAAGAGTTTGATGTTTGTAGTGGAAATGGTCCTTCACGCTGTTCTGCAACTATGTAAGGAGGTAAATCATCTTCATTAGTATCCATATCAATGGTTCTTTTTCTCTTCTCTATGACAGGGAGAGCTTTGCTTGGTGGTTGTGGACCATATACCGGGTTGAACGGTCTAGGTATAACCAATTAGATTTCAATTAGGAATTTATATGTGGAGTAAAAGTAAATTTAAGGACAATTTATGTTAAATATTATAACAATTAGGTACTTATTATGGAGATCTACCTATGTGATATTTTTCTCAGTGGCGTATTACTAAACCAAGATCGATTTTACAGTTGGCAGCTATTTTGGAAGCAATCTTTAATGTTTTCACTCTTCATATTGATACAAACCTTATTTTTATTTTACTAATGTATTCCTTTACCACTAAAGCCTAACCATATACGTCAATATCATCATTCTAAGTGAAATAGTAAGAAAGTACTGAAGGTATTATTACATGTGACCACCACAGCAATTTTGGGGTAGGGGAAAGCTATGTAAGGTCTCATAGAAATAAAACTGGCATTATCCAATATATTTAAAAAAAATACTTATTCATAGATTAAAACAATAGTCGGGGGCAATTTATGTTAAATGTGATGACATTTTTTTTTTTTATTATCAAGTGACAGCATATTACATTTACACGTATCTCTCAAACTCCAGCGTTTTTGGAGGTAAATCTTAGCAAAAACACAATATATTATTATTTAGTATGGATTTATATTGATAAAACCTACTGCAGATAAAAGGAAATACATTTTCAATATAAGTACAAACTCATTTTGGTCAAAAGGAATAATATTAACATTTCAGAGTCAGCATAATCGAACCAAATGTGGTTTTGAGAAATTTTCTCAAGTCGGTTCATAAAATGCTTGATATCAATATGAAAACCACACAATATGCAATTTTAAACACCACCACAGACCCCAATGGATCCTTCTTGACCTAAAAATCACTATTAGACCCACAAACATTGTACATCATAAATTCTATCCGTTTGCATCGATTTGAAAGTAAAAACCATAATTATTCATCGACGACGTGAAAAAGAAGCATTTTCCAGCACGCACCTGCAAGCACCTGCAGTATTCAAACACGGATGTAAACAAAGTACACATTTTCGCAGGAAAACTATTTTTTTATTTCTTAGAAAATGTGATATGAAAAATCAATGAATGGCAATGTCAAGCTTTAAATTGATACCAAACTTGCCATATATGGAAGAAAGTATAGGCATGTACTGTCACGATGAAGGCTGCGTGACTGCAGTATTTTACAGTTGACGTTTGGTCAGCAAAATGTGTGTTCGGTCGGTTGTTAATCTTTTTCTATTATATGTGGCCGGTAAAGTATACCAATTTTTTATATACAAAAAATTTTCTTTATCAGGAAATTGTTGAGGCACTTTTTTATGTTAATCTTTTTATCAGGAAACTCTGTTGAGGCACTATATCGACCTGATCCAATGAGAAGTATTGCACATGAGCTGTACGGCCGAGAAGATAATCAATCCACTTCCTATTTTTGAAATCATACAGTGTGGGTGGATGATGAAAATAGCATGAAATGTCTCAGACGGCCATTGAGGGTAATGTAGAACTTTGTGCACTTCAGAGTAATTAGGAAAAACATGGGTCCAATAAAAGGACCCTAAACACCATTAAAAAGCAATGCTACTTAGTACTTAATATACCATATTAATAATGTACGAAAACCTTCAAAGCTTCCTTTTACTTTTCTTTTTAGCCCTGCATGGTTTTTAACAAGAATGTAAAGAAAATTGATGTGTATGTTCGAAATGCTGAAAAGAAAGCAGATGTTGGAAATGCTCTGAATTCGATGATCACTGATTGGATAAAGAACACTGATCCAAGGATTGCGAGGGATGCTGTGGCCCATTAACTTTCAATTGAACTACTTATTAAAAGCAACTAGAAGCAAATTTCTTGCTGGTTGTAAGTAATCAAACTTTTCAGCACTCCTTTTTATCTACTGGTAGTCTTAAATTACAATTTTTTAAACAAAATGTCTTTTTACAGGTATTGCAAAGAGAGACATCCACGTGGATCGTGATTTCAGTGAAGAGCTACTCCAAAAGAGAAGGGACTTTGAGGGACACTGGGTCACCAAAACAGTTAGCTAAATATGCATTCGGAACATTTGAAAAGGATAAAAAACATTATCAAGATTATATTTATTTCAATTATTTCGTGTTACATATCATGTTAAATACTTGCCTTATATCAAATTAGAAGGTTGTGCATCAATGTCATTTGATTAGACCTACTTAATTATTGTGATGTTTAATTTTCATAATATTAATTTTGGAATATTTATTGCAAACTAATTAGAAGAAATATCTTATTCTAACATCACTACATGCACTACTACACATACATCACTACACCAGTATTCTTAATCATGATACATATTTATCAATAATAAATATGACATTGCATATAAAAATAAACTATTTGAACATTGCCATGATAGGGGGTTTGCTGAAAACCTTTAATGTCATTGGTTTGAAATACAACATTATCTTAGATTGAGATTTACTACTGATGAATATCATGAGGCATTGTAGATATTAAGCCTTGAATCCTTCCCAGAATTATTTCATTTGTACTCAGACAATTTTTTACATCATAAGGTGGTTCGATAGTCAAAGAATCAGCAATCAATAATAGTTCAGAATTATCCCCGGAAACTGTCACCGGAATCCTGTTCTTTAATAGCCATGATTTTAGTCTTTCTTGCTTCTGTGTTAGTTCCTCTGGACTAAGAACTACATTGTCCTTGCATTTAAATAGATTGTCTAGAACATCCCTATACTTTTCCACATTGTCATCAAGTACAGCAGTATTTTGAATGCAATGTCCCATCACTGCTTTCACTTGGACAACATTCATATCATCTAATGTGACCAAAACCACTGTTTGTGAAACCGGGTCTATTGTATAGACCCGTCGGTATGGGTCTCCCCCATTATCAGTCGTTATACACACTTCTTTATAGATGTATTGCATCCAGTCTGCTGGATCAGTATGGAAGATGGGATAAGTAGAGGAAATTTGCGTTACTTGTTCTTCAGACTGTTCAGCCATGTTGCTATTTCAGATCAAAGTTGTTAAGATTCTTGTACTTTCGAAGCAATTCAGTTTTAGTTTCCAGTTGCTTCTGTAACACCTAAAACAATAGAATAGTTGTACATGAAACTTTATGATATACGAATTATAATAATTCTATGCCAAGTATTACTGTAATCTCGCAAATCTTGGATTCTCATGATCTTAGTCACATGACACACAAGAAATATCTCAAATGTCATATGAAATGGTGTGTAATTTTCAATTGAATCCAATGGTATAGAATTAGTATAATAGAATACTGCTGTTTGTATATTATAACTTCTTTATATCTTTTAAAAGTGAAATAGCATAAATGACATCCAAGCGGCCACGGCTGTTAAATTGAAATTTTCTCAAAATGGGGGGTGGGCTGTTACACGGGAGTGCTGTTACTACGCAATTTAAATAGACATTTAGGAAAATGATGTGGAGGACTGTTACACGGGGTGGGCACTTGTATGGTCGTATATGGTCATGAATCAAAAAAAAGGGAGGGTCTGAAACAAATATTTTGCCTCATCATTAGGATACACAAAAATTTAACATTAAACTCATATTCTATAACAAATTCATTGTGAATAAATTAGATCAAATACTATTATGCAATAAAACATATAACCAATTTGTTTCAAATATAAATTTATATGGTTCTGTCATACCTCAATTCTTCTTTGTTGCTCTTCAGGACTGTATTTAATTCCTGGAAGTTTAGCAATTTGTTCCCTTGCTTTCTGTAACTTTGCCTTCAATTCTTCGGCTTTTGCAGTGATGTCTACAGATTCCTTGTCAATGCTACAAAATATTTGTTTTACCTATTTAATATATATCAAAACAATGACAATCACAATTATTTCCATCTGCTTTACTATCCAGAGTCCTAAATGTTTTTCAAAATACCTTAAGTTCTAAAGTTTTACAAGTTTTGATAGTCAAGGTAGATAGGGTCTCTGAAGATGACATTTTATTGTCGAAACTTGTAAAACTTTAGAACTTTAGGTATTTTGAAAAACATTTAGGACTCTTTGGATAATAAAGCAGGTAGAAAGAATTGTGATTCAGATTGTCATTGTTTTGATATATATTAAATAAGTATGAGAGGACCTGCTGCAGGTCAAATATTATTTTGCTAGGAAACAAATATTTGTAGGGTTGGCAGTTTCTTTTGTCAACAAGTTTCTACAGAAACCACCAACCTTCCATTAGGATTAAATGCAAAATTAAATAATAATAAAGATTTAAACAAAATAAAGGACGATTTGAACAGCGAATTGGGTTCAAACCTGACAACTGAAGACCTAGAATACGCCATACCTATTCAAAATTGAAGGGCTATAATCAGGTTGAAAGACGTAAATACAAAATTAAAAATTTCCAAGAGAACCAGTTTAAGGGGAAAAGCACTAACCATCAACGACCACCTTACACCAGAGAGGGGTAAGTTATCGTACATATGCCGAATGACAGCCAAAGAAAAGCTAATTCACCAGTCATGGACCTTTGACAGCCAAATTTTTATAAAAATAAATGACAACAGTGCACCAACGAGGATATTAACAATAGAGGACCTTCCCTTTGAAATAGAGACTAGGGATTCATAACACAGCTACACATTTCTAGACATTACAGGACACTTCAAATATCATATCTAACCCATTTTTTTACTAGTATTGTTAATCATGATTTTTTGTTTATACACAAACCGTTGCACCACCCTCATCCTTGTTAGCTCAATAAAAAATAGTCCCCGGAAAAAAACAAATCAACACTCACGTACTTTCGTTATTTAGCCTCATTATCGCCACTTCAGGCTCCATGACAGGTTGTGCTAGATGCACGCACGCACTACCGTTACTCTTCCCCTAGCTAATTGAGACTGGAGTTCCATCAGCCTCGCTGCCAATGCTTTTCCACATTTCCTGGAACGTTCTACGTATCACAAACTTACAACGAAAAACGTTGTAACGTAGCAACGTTCAAACCGTGGTTACGTAACAGCGTGACAAACAGCAGTTAATTAATCACGACTACATAAAAGCAAATTATTTTATATTTGATATTGAATATTTATATTAAAAACTTGCCAAACAATTACTAATTTTTTGAAAATCGATTCTGCACCGAAGTGTTTGTTAATAGATTTTCAAGTGTGGATAGCATGCAACGAATAATAGGGTCGTACAAGGAAAAAAGCTTAGATTCAACTTATTATTCTGTTGGTAAGAAGGTAGGTCGCGTTTAATTTTTAAATGCTATGCTCATATTTGCCTGTAGTGCAGAAATTTGGATTCCTTGCTGACATATTTTACGTCTATGTGTGAGAAAGGATCCTAAAGCATCAGGCATCAAGACTTGGCCTACATATATACCGGTAATAGATCAGTGTTTATTTTATTTTCAAACATTTACGTCTCCTTCAAATGTACTATTGTCAATAGTGACCAAAAATTTGACAATTCCCATCCTAATGGCAAGTGTTTGTTTTTGACCATCACACCAGTGATGCCAAGGAAGATGACGCAGCCAATGAGGAAATGCAATTTAGGACTTAGCCTGTGGTGACTATATTGAAGCAATCGATGGCCAAATATTGTCTCTAAAAAGATTATTTTTGTAAAGGTGGACAAAAACTGCAATATTATACAGACAGCATACACTCTAAAGACGTTATTTTTATTAAAATTATTACACAAATTTTTTACAGGAATGTTAAAAAGTAAAGAGCCAATCAACGGGAAGCTGATTCAGGACCGTTCAGAGATCCTTGCACTTGAATTAGGTATGTTTGTTGTATATTTTTCTTCTTAAAATAACAATACTAGTATAGAATTATCGTACCTCGTATATCTGTAGACCAAACGAAACCAAATCCGCAAAACCTTTATAAATAAATTGTACATGTACATATGAAAATTCTTACGTCTAACCACCAAGCCCATAAGCCTCATGCTATGGATGATAGATATGGGGTAGAAAAAAAATCTGATGATGAATTTTAATCAGTTTTACAACATAACTTTCACGGATTTCAAATTTGTTTTAGGAGTGGATAACTTCTCTGCTAGCAACGGATGGCTCTGTTGCTTTCTTGCACGTCACGCCATTTCATCTGCAGTCCTGTGTGGGGAAGCTGGGTCTGTGAACCAAGACACTGTAGATGATTGGACGAGGAGGCTGCCACACATAATCAAAGACTACGATCTGGACTGTATATACAACTGTGACGAAACTGGATTAATGTATCGCACATTGCCAAGCAGGTCAATGGTAGTGAAAGGGGCAAGTGCCAAACGGGAAATTGGCAAAAGATAGGATTTCTGTGCTTCTCTGCTGCTCCGCCACAGGAGAAAAGATCAGACCACTGGTCATTGGGAGAGCCAAAAATCCCAGATGTATGTCACAAGCTTCAAAAGACCAGCTGACTGTGACTTATGAAGCAAACCGTAAGGCGTGGATGACGTCTGAGATTTTTTCCTCGTGGTTAAGACGTTTCAACAACATGATGTCTCTTAAAAAGAACAAGGCATTGTTGTTTCTTGACAATTGTTCCTCGCATCCACCAATGGACCTGTCCCATGTTAAGTTGGTATTTTTACCTCCAAACACGACCTCCAGGCTGCAGCCTATGGATGCAGGCATTATTCAGGCTGTAAAGACAAAATACCAAAAAAGAATGTTAAGACATGTGTCAGTGGAAATAGACGAGTGCAATTCTGCCAGGAAGTTTCAAAAAACATAACTGTACTGGATGCCATCCATTGGCTGCAACTGGCATGGAAGGAGCTGGATGCATCCACCATGCAGAAATGCTTTGCGAGATGTGGGTTCAATGCGAACATTGAAAGTGATTTGGCCCAGGAGGATATTGAACCAGATCTTCTGGCAATCTGCCCTAATGCCACCACAGAAAGCTGCATTGAAATGGACAGCAACATTGGGACCTCACCTCCAGAGTCAGGAGTGGCAAAAGATGGTAGCGAGGATGCAGGAGATGATGATGAAGATGAAAAGGCAGAAACACCAGTAGAACCTCTGGCTTTGGCAAATGCCAAGAGAGCTACAGATCCCTTTATTCAATTCGCGCTGCAGTTCAAATGCCCAGAGATGTTAAATACAGTAAATGAACTCAGGGACCAAATCTGTAAATTACAATGGAATGAGAACACTAAAAAACAACAATCTAAGATTGTTGATTTCTTTAAGAAGAAGTAGTAGATTTGTCCAATAGTACAAGTGACTGTTGTAATGATATGTAGCAAGATTAGTAGACTATTGAATGAAAAAAATATAGTGTAGTTATATAGTGTAGTTATATAAAAAATATAGTGAGTTATGATGTAAGTTTGTTAGAAAAGAACTAGTTTTTACAATATTAAATAATGGTAAATAAAAACACTAGAACTCTTCACTTTGATTTCAGATTCTTATAAGGCTGATCCTCATTGCCAGGGAGTTTTACTGTATACATCAATGAAATTGTAAAAGGACTATTCTCCTGCATTGATTTCATTATACTGTCGTCAGCACCATTCCCTTCAGTGTTTTTCTTTCCTTCAGGTTCAACAATACCATCTTTGTTGTTTTTTTCTACATCTCCCTGCTCCTCTGAGTCAATAACATGATCTGTTTCTTTCTCTTTCCTATCCTTTGCAATTAATTCATCGTTTGTAACATGGTTGTCTACTTCTCCCATGTCACAAGTTTTACTGTTCTTATCATTATGAGCTGTATCATTTTCAAAAGAAGATTTCGAGTAGTTTTCACATGAAGCTTCTGATGATTTTTCTTCACAACCGTCTGAAGTTTCTTTATCATCGCCCTTTTCAATACTTGTTTCATCTATACTACTTGCTTCTAATCCATCGCTTGATTGTTGCTCATTCTTATCATTTTCATTTTCCAATTCTTCTGGAGACTGGACATCTTCATCTGATGAATCAAGAACATACAGACCGTATCACTTATTTGCATATCGGATAATCGCATATATCGTTTATATGCATAGAAAGTCCAAAACCACTGCCAATCCTTATATATTTATACTAAATTAGTACGCTTAATCGCATATCGCTTTAAAGAATATATCGCATAATTGCATTACAAAATGGCTGCCTATTCACGTGTTTTGACCGCATGAACACATATGCGCTTGCGCGACAATGCGGGAATTTTTCAAATCATCCACATAACCGCGCTAACTGTTCTATGATTGGCTGACATTGCTAACTAGCAGCCTACAGGCCAAATAACACTGGATGATGCACTGTCATTATTAGAATGCAGTGATGCGGAAAACAGCTGCACGGCCACAAATTTAGACTCTAATATTGACACTGTCAATAATGAAACACTTAGTCTTAGCGGAGCCGAGACTGCAGTACTAGTACTAGTACTATTTCAACCACTGGAGACATACAAAAACCTATTTTCATGGATTTAGAAGGAACCAGGATTATTGATGTTAAGCACTTAGCTGTTCAGCTTGACAATGGCTGTTTTCTGTGTGGCAATGGATTACTGTTAACAAAATGTGTGAAAGAAACCAGAAGGGGGCTTGCCTCAGTGTTTCACATATACTGCATTAATTGTGAAGAAATTAACAGGGTTTCTACATCCAAGACACATAGTGTTGCAGAAAGTAAAGATGGTAGAAGTAGCAGTGCTTATGACCTCAATACAAAGGCTGCTGCAGGTAAATGGACTACGTAAAATAGAAACGGGAATACATATATGTAATATGAAATCATTAATTTTTGTGCCTCATAAATTTGTTTGAAATTGTCAGTATCCCCTAAATAATTTCTAACTTTTTGTGTTACATCTTAAAATTCCATCTAGATTTTCAATCCCCTTAAAAAAGTTTAGTTTTTTTCGATCCCCACTCACCACACTGCTCCCTAGTTTTTTATACTAGCTGTGTGGGTCATGATTTGCAGACCCCTTGTTGAACACATAAATAATTTCATTTGCTAAAAAGATTAAAGAAAAAGAGATACGTGCATAGATCTAGGCTTATTTCAATCATCAAAGCATATACATCAATTTCATTTATTATTAGGAATGCTGCATGCAGGCATTGGTGCAACACATGTCAATGCCTTTCTCTCATCTCTAAACATTCCCCCTCTAAGCGAGCATACCCTTACTAATCGACAAAGAGAAGTTGGGAATGCCTTAGAATATGTGGCTAACAAGTCCTGCAAAGCCCAGGCTGAGGAGGAGAGAAGGCGTGCAGCAGAGACGCAGGGCATTACAGAGGAAGAACTGCAAAAGGCTTGACCACCTCGATATTGCTGTGTCATATGACATGATGTGGTTCAAGAGAAGGAGCTTGTCAGGGGCCTGCACTATGATATCCCAGGCAGTTGAAAAAATATTTACAAGGATGTCCATCATTGAAGTCACTTGAGCATATGCCTGCAAGGCAAATCAAGTCTATTAGCATACAGGCATATAATACTGATAAGCTAAACTTATTACACAGACCTCTCGATCAATTAGATATCTATTCAACATTTATTAATTGCTATGATATGTTAAATGTCATTATGTTATTTCCAGAACAATTCATAACTATACAAAAGATGTAAGTAATGGGAACAAGGTGTTGACAGATTTTTACATCATACTCATTTGCCTTTCTGCTATTATATCTACAGGCATTCAACGCTGGAATGACGTCACTTGACCTTGATTAAGCCTAAATGTTAAAAAACCGCATGCTAATAATATTGTTTGAAATGCCATGTCAACATTTGTCAATTCATTATTAGTGTTATTGAGTAACATTCTACTATATATATATACTCTAGTGTTCAGCTGTGAACGTGGATTAAACTCTCATGAGCTATACAAAAGCCAGATAGCTAACAGGTGAGGGCGATATTAGGACATTTTCTGACTGTCATTATTAAGTTTTTTAATTTATTGTGGATTGTAGGTCTAATATAGATTGTTCTAAGTAACATGTTGTTAGATCTAGCTCTTTAAATATTTGGGGGCCCTGATCATAAGTTGAGGGCCGTGTTGATATGTGTTTGAAATGTTAGCAAAGAAAGTGGTGTCTTTTATAGACATGTATTTGAACAATATACTAGTATATGATAATGTATGGAATATTTCGTCATCAATATTCACCAAAAAGTTGAGGGACACTAGGGCCCTCAACTCCTAAAAGTTAAGGGCCCTGGTCAAGAGTTGGGGGCTCAGGGCCCCCTCGGGCCCCCTACTATTTCAAACACTGGTCAAGCCAACCAGAGATACAAAGTTCTTAACGGTCCATTATGTAAATAATAATACACTGCCCATAACGTGACCACTGTTTTACACTTCCAACATGACCAAACGAAAATTAGCTCCAAACCATTGTTGTAAAATATACTAACATAATGAAATTAGTACTCAATTTTTGTTGTATGATAGAGTCTTGGTTAGTGTTGGGACGATGATCGATTATAATCAGTGATCAGCTGTTTCTACCAAACGATCCAGCGCTCGATTAGCGTGAGGCATAATTGATTGTGTCAAATAACGGATTTTTTTTCCAAACATGATTAATACTCATGTAAAATTTGTGTTATATTTGCCAATGAAATTGTCTAGATTTAACTTATTATCCAGTTTTACTATATTCATAAAATTACCACGTTTTCGACCGATATTACGCCGGTCAAAGCACCACTGTGATTGGCTAACATAATGTATGCTTAAATGGTGAGAGCAGTGCTACTGGACAATGGCCATGCTCCTTTCAAACAAACTGTGTAAGTCTCTCCGCCATTTTGCTTATTATTGTTATGGCGGACAATTCAATGTTTCTTTAAAAAATACAGGTATAGAATAGCCATCAAATAGTAATAGTTGATTTCAACCTGCCTGATCATGCATGCGCATTGATCAATGAGAAACAATTAACTCTGATGATCGGTCGCTTGGTTCTACGGATTTTATACCGATGATCGGTTGTGAAATTCCATCCGATTCCCAACACTAATATTTGTTGTAGATTAATAAGCTCTTAAAAATTTTCATATATTGATACTTTTAATGAACGAAATTATGTAAGTAATCTGAGAACTTCGAAAACTGAGCATAACATGAACCCTTCCTCTATAGATTGAACAAGGATATCTGAGTGTTTCCTATCTAACTGTAGTAACTTTTATTATCAAGTTTGTAAAAACATATCTTATGGTAATTTCAATCGCAAAGTTTACATTTTTTCAATTTATTCAAATCAAATTTTGATAGTGGAAGTGACAAGTGTCAAATAATGAGGTACATTTAAATTAACCCATTCAGACTTGTACCAGCTTTTGCTAAATTGAAAACTTCACATCTTGCATTTAACTGGTTTTGGGTTTTTGTGGTCTGACTATATTTTTATTATGTCCAGGATTTACAATTAAAATTGGTTAATAAATATTTTGACAGTGAAAGTGCTAAACGTGGATGAAAACTACAATGCAGTGCCGATGTTAAAAAGCTCATCTTACACAAAGACACCAGATAGCCATGCACTACTGCAAGGAGTCACATGCTGACCAATTGGTAAATAATAGTAGGTATGCTCACTTGTTATTAATGTTATACTGTCACACCACTGAGTCCATTAGTTTGTCACAACCCCTCCGCCAACCCTCTGCCCCCCCCCCCAAAAAAAAAACACATGGAAAGATAAAAAATGTATATATACACCATCAACATAGCGTTTATAATTTAATTAATAAAAAATACTTTTCCATAATGCTAATAAATGATTATACATACATCATATGAACCATATGATTAAATTTGCAATTCAGCTGTATGTCTTTTTATAGGTACATTTAAATAGTGGAATTCACAGGCACATGAATCACTGAAAATGATTAAAAATTATTAAAAACTCATACTTGGCAATGGTAGAATAGGCCTAATTGTAGATACTGCCTTCTTCACTTATTGTATAGTATATATATATATTTTTTATCATTTTTAGTTTTGTATGTGTTTTATATGTATACCGTTCGACCATCTCACTTTTTATTATTATTATTTATTAGTATCTTGTAGATTACTAAATTGGAAATTTATCTTCTCAGATGATTGTCCATGTGACAGAGGCTTGTTTCCTAAGAAAAGCATATCCATATTCAACATCGTCAAAGCAGAGATATATACATGTAAGTAAAAATATCAAATCTTCTTGGTAGTATAAATTTTTTCTGCAGTATATACAACTCACATGTTGGTTGTCTTTTTAATAATTGAAATAAGCGTGAGTATCTATACATAAAAATCCGCACATTTGTCATTGAAAAGGAAGAGAACTAAGATATGTATGTTAAAAACTGACAATCATTTACAACGTCCAGGTTTAAGTCGTTGGTACTAACGAAATATGATAGACAGAAAGTAGAAAACTCATCCCTTGTTCAGCCGACTTCAGATGAAACTTTTACCCATTGTGAGCGATAAAACCTATAATGGAGCGCTTCAGGAATAAAAAAGGACATTTTGTGAAGAAAAGTACTTTTAAGAAAGCTGCAAATTGTTTTAAAATTCGGCAGCCTACAGGCCAAATAACACTGGATGATGCACTGTCATTATTAGAATGCAGTGATGCGGAAAACAGCTGCACGGCCACAAATTTAGACTCTAATATTGACACTGTCAATAATGAAACACTTAGTCTTAGCGGAGCCGGAGACTGCAGTACTAGTACTAGTACTATTTCAACCACTGGAGACATACAAAAACCTATTTTCATGGATTTAGAAGGAACCAGGATTATTGATGTTAAGCACTTAGCTGTTCAGCTTGACAATGGCTGTTTTCTGTGTGGCAATGGATTACTGTTAACAAAATGTGTGAAAGAAACCAGAAGGGGGCTTGCCTCAGTGTTTCACATATACTGCATTAATTGTGAAGAAATTAACAGGGTTTCTACATCCAAGACACATAGTGTTGCAGAAAGTAAAGATGGTAGAAGTAGCAGTGCTTATGACCTCAATACAAAGGCTGCTGCAGGTAAATGGACTACGTAAAATAGAAACGGGAATACATATATGTAATATGAAATCATTAATTTTTGTGCCTCATAAATTTGTTTGAAATTGTCAGTATCCCTAAATAATTTCTAACTTTTTGTGTTACATCTTAAAATTCCATCTAGATTTTCAATCCCCTTAAAAAAGTTTAGTTTTTTTCGATCCCCACTCACCACACTGCTCCTTAGTTTTTTATACTAGCTGTGTGGGTCATGATTTGCAGACCCCTTGTTGAACACATAAATAATTTCATTTGCTAAAAGATTAAAGAAAAAGAGATACGTGCATAGATCTAGGCTTATTTCAATCATCAAAGCATATACATCAATTTCATTTATTATTAGGAATGCTGCATGCAGGCATTGGTGCAACACATGTCAATGCCTTTCTCTCATCTCTAAACATTCCCCCTCTAAGCGAGCATACCCTTACTAATCGACAAAGAGAAGTTGGGAATGCCTTAGAATATGTGGCTAACAAGTCCTGCAAAGCCCAGGCTGAGGAGGAGAGAAGGCGTGCAGCAGAGACGCAGGGCATTACAGAGGAAGAACTGCAAAGGCTTGACCACCTCGATATTGCTGTGTCATATGACATGATGTGGTTCAAGAGAGGAAGGGCCCACAATAGCTTGTCAGGTATTTTACTTTTGTGCCTGCACTTTGATATGATAATTACACAAGGCATCATGTCTACATTGTGGTAGCAATGTGCTGTATGCTCCCCAGGCAGTTGAAAAAAATATAGTGTGACAAGGATGTCAATTAACTTTTATGGATGTGAAGTCACTTGAGCAATATGCAAGAGAATTATCCCACCGTAAAATATAAGCACATTCATATTAGTATAGAAATTCAAATACTATACAAAATTTGTTTTTTAGGCTTTGGTGCGGTGATGGGCACGCAAACTGGCAAAGTCCTTGATTATGATATGGCCACCAAAAAGTGTAGGAAATGTGATGTGTATAAAAGACTTGGAGTTCTTATGCCACATGATTGCAACACCAATTACTTTGGCAGTTCGAAAGGAATGGAGGCTCATGTTGCAGAGAAGCTGTATCGAAGAAGCAATGAAAGTGGGTTGAGGTATGGAACACTAATCGGTGATGATGATGCCTCTACTATATCTCGTCTCCGGAAGGAAGTTGACAAAGACATCCAAAAGATCAGTGATCCCACTCACACAAAGCGGACCCTACATGGCAAGCTAGACTCTCTGCGCAAAAGTCATAAGGAATTGAGCAGGATGGTAATTGAGAACATAGAAAAAAATTTCAATTACGCCAGAGCTCAGAATGAAGGCAATCCAGAAGGGCTTGCAGATGCATTTCGTGCAATACCTGGACATCTATTTGGCAAGCACGATAAATGTAAGTCCATAAATGCAGACTGGTGTAGATATCTGAAAGATCCTGAGAATTACCGTCATCGCAGTCTCCCACATGGCAGAGACTTGAAAAGTGAAGAGTTGAAGAAGGAGCTTGAAATTTTATTTGAAACGTATGCAAGCAACGCTCGTCATCTGGCCCAAAAAGGTTC
Organism: Streblospio benedicti; assembly: GCA_019095985.1. Lineage (NCBI taxonomy): Eukaryota > Metazoa > Annelida > Polychaeta > Spionida > Spionidae > Streblospio > Streblospio benedicti. The sequence goes on from JAGTTF010000247.1 coordinate 24,421, forward strand.
CAGTCAGCAAAATGAAAGCCTTCATAACACTATCGGCAGCAAATGTCCAAAAATCAGGGACTACAGCAGCAGTGCTTCTGGCCGATACAGAGTGGGAGCAGGAGTGTGCCAGAAGAACATAGGATACAAGTATATGTCTGATGTATTTGAGACTCTGAACATATCACCTGGCAAATTTACATTGATACATGCTGATAGAAAGGATGCAGTAAAGAGGAAGGCTGTAGAGAAATCACGCAAACCAGCAGCCAAGCGAAGACGAGTCATTCTGAAAAGTGAAAGAAATCAGAAACAAGCTGATACTGAAGCACGTGAGAGTTGTCAGTATGAGAGTGGCATGGCGTTGTTTCAAAATGAAACCGACTTTGCCAACATTCCTGAGGCCATTCCAGAGCCATCCTTGAAAAAACTGGAGACCTCGGACAATCCGCTGTTTGTGTATGATCTTGAAACAACTGGAACAGGTAAATATATTTTTTGTACATATCATCTTACAGGCAACTTAAAAACCATAAAATTTTAAATCATATGCAAATATTTCTAAATATATATGATCACTTTACACATTCTTAAAAATGCCGATAGTAAATAGCCATGAAATACATGTAATTCATGAATCAAAACCACAAAATCTAATAGCTGCTACAATTTCTTATTTTTACATGATGCCTATTATTCTAGTTTTACAGTGATAAGATTATTCGTATTTTTCAGTGTTTTCATTCTTGGGGGTAAGTTTTTCAAAACGGTTTGGAATAGATGTTATAGATGGTGTAGATTGTTAGATCATAGTATTGCACTTGCATTTAGTTGTATAGGATTCTTATATGCTGCTGCACTTTCTTCCTGAATAACATTTTGCTGTATATATTTTTGTAATATGTGTCTAGCATTTGGTGTGGCTTTTTATTCCTTACTCTACTCACATTCTTTTTCTTCTTTTTCTCTGGTTTTAAGTTTTGTCGTCAGTGTTGCACAATATATGATATTTGCTTTGTCTACAGATTTCATTACCATGTGAAATCCCGATATGCATATAGTAGATGTTCAATGTTAAAATGTAAAAGTTTTCGACATACTATTTATTTTTACAGAATTTGAGGCACAGCTGACCCAAGTTGCAGCTAGATCTGTTGAGGGAGACAAGCGCTTCAGCATTTACATCCTCCCAACCATCCCAGTCAGCTATTATGCTAGCCAGGTCACAGGCCTTACAGTGCAAGTGCAAGCGGGTGATAATGTGCTTGTACATCATGGCAAAGTAGTTCCCTCCTTTTCAGCTAAGGAAAGTCTGAAACAGTTTTTGCAGTGGCTACCACCAAAGTGCGTGTTGATTGGGCATAATGGCCTAAGATTTGATAACCCAAGATTCTGCAGGGAAGTTATACAAAATGACCTGGAAGAACTTCTCCGTCAAAAAGTTGCAGGATTTGGCGATAGTTTGCCATTTGCAAAAACTCTATATCCAGAACAAAAGTCATTCACTCTGTCATCGCTTTGTGAAAATGTTGCTAACTACACATTTAGTGCACATGATGCTGCAGAAGATTGTGAGGCTTTACAAAAGCTACTGAATGTTGCTTTCAAGGATAAGGAGCAGTCACAAGCAGAACTTCAAAAGTCTCTCTGGGATGCTGCATCATGTATTGAACATTCTAAATACAGAAGTGATCAACATGTGCGATTTCAAACTCTCAGTGGCCTGGTGGAAAAAAAGGTTTTGAGTAAAGCAATGGCTTTGAAGATTGCTGGGTCAGGATTAGAGTTTGGGCATTTAGCAACTCTTGTGACAAATAAAGGAGTTGATGGGTTGTCTGCTGTTTTTAGAGCAAAGATTGGTGATTCAACAAAAATCCGAGTCACCAAATCTGCAACTGTGATTTTGAGTGTATTTGACTATTTTTCTAAAGAGGTTGTTCTGTAAAAAATCATCGTCATATCTCACGTCTATATACGCAGTATATAGCCGTGATGTGAGTCACTTTCATAGTGGGGGGCACCTGTCCATACTTTCAACCAATGAAAACACGGGAGCTCGCCAAATCATCTGCCTCTTATTTGGAAAATCAATGCACGTTCTACGTAACTAGTAGTGCGAAAACAATAGTTTCCCGGGATGACCTTGAAATAAGAAACGTTGTTACGTCGTGCGCGTGGCAGTGTTTTAACTGAATACGAGTTCCATTTATATTCAGTGTCTCGTCCCACGGGTTGATATGTACAGGGGCTGGTAAGGTATTGTGCATTAAAACACGTGAAAACCGACGATGTAAAAAATAGAATATAATACTTATTGTATATGTATATATAAGATCAAGCTTCAGTAAAAAAAATATATTTTTCATCTATACATGTACGAAATTTTGACCACTTAACAAATTGTGCATTGACATTTATGTTAGCATAGACTGTTTTTTATGTTATTGAGCTCTCATTTATGCATTTAAAATCTGTTGTTTTGTTATAATCAGTATGAAGATCATATTAGATTATTTATTTGGGTATAAAAGTATTGTTATTCAATACATATGCAGAAAAGAGGCTCAAACTGTTTAACGATTTGAAAAGGAAGTTCAATGTTTGAAAATTTTGCATTTTTGTTTGCAAAATTTAAAAAAATTAATTAATGCCTTTGATGATATTTGTGAAAATGTTAAATAGCATAAATATATTATATATCTAAATATCAGGGGCCTTTGTCTGTAAATAGTCTTGATATTGAGCTTGAAATGGCATTTATCTTAAGAAATTTGTTTTTTTTAATGATTTTCTTACTTTTGACGAGCTATAATTTGAAAAATAGCCTGGACGTCTATGCTGATAATTATATATGTTAATGAGCAAACATATGCTTATATTATGTGCAAAAATGAAGCGAATTAAATTCATAGATCTTTAGATATTGCATATAAAATGCTATTTTTAACTAAATTTTAAGTGTTCCTGAGAGTACATTATGTATTGATTCGATTTTAAAATGTTTTAACATGAATTAAATTTAAAGACTAGTGTTAATAGATATTTATCATTAATTCCTATCATGTTGGGAATAAAATAAGTGATTTAATAAGATGAAAAAGTTATTTGATTTTTTGAGTTTTTGCTGATTATTAAAAACATTATGCACTCATGACACCGGAACGAGGGTGGGTGGATGCGATTTTTAAAAAAATTTCTACACTTAAGGGCATGATAAATGAATGTGGAAAAAATGAAGACATTTTAATTCGCGGTTATTTTGAGAGAACGACTTCAGAACCACCGCGCTCCGACAGGTATGATGGCGTCTCCCATCTGGATGTAGTTGGCCACCGTTGTACTCTATGGAGGTGTTATCATCATGTGCTCGTTTTATCTGAGGTAAAGTGATGAAATGTGGCTTAAACATCAATCCCCCTGTTGTGTGCTTCTGTAACTGAGTGATTAGGGAGTTGACTCGTGACCAGAACTTTACTCCCAGTTGGGTTTGTGGCGGGTGTTGAGCAAACCCACACCCAAGTAATTGTACATTTCTCTGTGATATTTACACACCAAACACGTGCATGTACGAGTAAGGCGGGTGTAAACTAATGCACAGGAGTAGGATATGCGCCGCAGTAGCAGATGAATAAGCAAGTGTTGCATACTCCCTAGGGGAGTTGAGGGAGACAATGAGCGTTATAGTGTGAAAGGTAGACAAGGTGCACCTGTAGGGGCCATGAAAATAGAGTTGTCAGGTTTAGACAAAACCATAATTAATCAATCATGGACAAGTGTTCAAATCGTACATTATTTATCAAACCTTTCCATATCATTATGTGTATATATCCCTACAGGCCTGGTTAACAAGTACCATAAATGAACATAATAATGAAGACAAGAAGCTGGCATTGCTACACTTAGAATGACTTTCCCTTACCTTATTGAGAGCCCTTCAGGTGGGCCCTATCTTATCATCCACACTACTAATACCTTTGACGCACTCCGAGGTCTTGTAAAGCAAACATTATTCATGAGATGTGAATCGTCTGTTTCTAACCACAGTGCAAACCACCCAGCTGATCATCACTTAGGGATCGGCCTATTTCTGGTTTCATCATGGAGGCCAACGTTTTTTAGAAAACTTTATGGAGATTCCTTTCCCCCACATTGACATTCAAAATATTCGAGCTATATTCTTACTTACAATGGAAATGGTCTTGTTTAATTTGTTTACATTTGCACTGTACTTATGTATGCTCAGTTTTTAAATCTATTTTAGCTTAAAATGAAACCCTATAGGTTCGCGTTTTCATGTATTTAGGTTAATGTTCGTATTCTTTTAGATATAGACTAAACCTATTGTGTAAACCCAAAGCAATCTTGGTTAGTTTGAAATCTTGGCATGTTATGCATTGGCATCCAGAAATCAGGTTACTCTTAATGGGTCAATGATAGATGTGAGACGCACAGGTTGTGGTCAATGCAGGCATGTGCTAATCAGAGTGCACGGTGGGTGTTTATTATGTGTTAAATTGTATGCGCCTTATTCAATGGTGACCTGTAATCGGGGCCTGTTTCAAGGTGGGTAAATGGGGGTGTTGTTTTAATGCATTTTCGATTAGAACCATATCAGCTACATGCTAGGTATTCTGAAATTCGCCCCTTTCACTTAGCGTGTAAATACTGTGAAATCTAAAGGTACCTTTGTGTGTGTATCAATCAAATTAGCCTTTTAATGTCATTTTGTAGACCGTTGATGAAAATACATAGGCTGTGGCTTCCCGATCGGCCCACGCGGGTATAAAAAACCCTAAAGCATGTTACGTGCCTAGTAATTGCTACACCGCCCCTTGTGGTCACATTCAATCATGGATGGTACTCTCTTTTGACCGTGGGACATGTCTGTAACAGGTGTCGATTTGACCGCGCCCATTCACTGCACAGCATACTGAATAAAGCCACAGTCCAGACCAAACATAGGCACTACAGACAGGCAAAAAACTAACTTTTGTTTCAGATTTTGATATACTTGAATTTTTTTTCTACTATGCAAGAATTATACATGATATGAAATTTACAGACAGGCAAAAAAACTTTTTCTTTTGTTTGATATGAAATCGAAAATTATTTGGAGTTTTAAGCTCAATCCTATATTCTTGGTAGCAATCGAAAGATATTTTGTTACAGAAACACCGCATTTAAAGACATGTCAATCATTTATGTGCATTACGCATTATGCTTAAGCAAATGGGTATACTTTATATCCGTTTTTTAAATTTGCGGGGCGAAATGAACATGTATATATTATACAGTACATTGTATTAAAGAACCCCAAGGTGGCAATCTATTTCGGGGGTGTTGTCTACTAGTGAAAATAATTGTGTAATATTACGTGTATAATGTGTGGCTTGGTGATTAAAGGATATGAAACGGGGTAATGTTAAGATTTACCTTTCTGAGATCCGTTATATGTGTCGTTACTGCCCACTGTGTTGTACATTTATCGTACTCTATGTGTTCCTATTAAACTTGCCTATATTGAACCTTATGCACCATATCAGAATATCAAGGATTAAGATATGGTAACACTATAGGACATAAAGCTGGCACTTTTATTTTCATGGCAAGAAATAACGTCAAATCTCTCTTGGAATTAATACGTGGTTTACAAGATTGAATGTGCATCCACACTCATTTTTCCATATAAAGTGGCTTTAAAATGTTGTCAAACCTTTAGTTAGCATAATTATTTCCCAATATCTTGCTCATTAACGTCATAAGAGCCGGGAGTTCTATTTTATGCAATAGTAATTATTGCTTTATGTTTTTTGTTTTCTATTGTTACATGTGCAACTCATTGCATGGTATTATCATCAACAAATGCTAAAGCACGCGGAAAGATGTATATAATGCCTCATCAGTTATTACTTGATCATATCAAAAAAATTGAACCAAGGTCCTACATTTAATAGCAGCCGAGCGCTCCCGTCTAGACAAACATTCTGCGACTTGCTGCCACTAGCATCCACTTGCTGCCACTAGCATCGCTGATTTGCATATTCGTGAGCAAACTGGCCGGTGAGTAAAATCACTGATTGAATCTCACAGGCTGCTGCCACCAGAATTACAGCAAGGTGTTTTTACCGTCTTGCTAGCAACCATCAGGCATAGACATGGGGTGTGACAATTTATAAGCAACACATAGAGCAAACACATGTATGATAAACAAAACCCAACATTAATACAAGCTGATCCATTAATCTTATTAACACTATCACTAACATTTGTATAATATGATTTTGTATAATTGTATAATATGATTTCAAATAATAGGAGTACACCTATTATGAAGTGAAGGCAACCCTCTAATCAAACCATACAGTAAAATTAAGCATACTATTTCAGATGTGTAGAACTATATCTGAGAATTAGAAAGACATATTCAGCAAAGAATTAATCTGCAACTCATTCCTGGATTTACACTGATTTCAAAACATAGCTTTTAGAACAGCTTGCTTTGTGGTTTTTGATGTATGATTCATATTCATTCCGCCTGTGAGGTCTTATGGTGAAGGCAGATAATGTGCATATGCGTTCAAGACTATGTTTGCAAGGGCAACCTTTCGCTTGATTGAATACATATTTGTTGTGAATAGTTAATTAGTCCTGTAAAAGTGCTCAAAGGTCACAGGTTCGTGCCAGGTGCAATTCGTAAGTAAAATCAGGCTCGTAGCAGCATACGTATCAGCACTTATTTAGCTATGGTATGGGTATATTTGTTTTCACCCATACATTGGGGTCGGCTAGCTTCAAAAATAAAGGTACCTTATGGGGGCAAATTAACAAATGGCCAGTGTGGAAACAATCTAAGGGGTTTCATGCTTCATATAGCTGTCATTTGCTTTAACGATTTGTGCCGTTGGGATCATGCAGATCCATTCTCAATTATCACCGTGGCCTTGCTGGCCGTTCATCGCTGGGACTGCGCTAGTCCGTGGGGTCCTCGCTGGTATTCCCGGAGGAGCAACCCATTATGGTTTCTCGTCATGCCGTCGGATTCGTCATTGTATTTTTTATTTTTTTTACCATCACGGGTTGGTCCTATGGCTCGTGCAGAGCCCTCGTATGCTATATATATATATATTGTCTAGTTACAAATTAGTTGCCTGCTTCAATGCGCGTAGTCAGTCAATGTCATTTCGTCCTACTTGTCAGGGGTAATTACGGGTTTTTGGTCGGCGGGGTATTGCATATCTTTAACGCTACTTCCGGGCTCTCTGTAGCCATATAAATCACTGGGTCTATTTTAGACTGTTTTATACGCGACACATGTACCTTCTTGTGTACCTTGGCGTTAAATATGTCTTGTAACCACATGCACCGCCGTCTTTTCACACAATACCTACGATTTACAAGACATATTTAGTGGAGATTTCACTCTCCCCTTTACGAGCTGAAAGCTCCCAGGATGAAGACTGCTGCAGATAATATCGGGCTCGTGGACAAGTTGGTCAACCATGGTGTCACGCACAAAGAACCCAGAATAGTCACGTGCAAATTCAAAAGATTCAACGATAAGGGCCTATTAATCACATCAACAATATGACAACATGTATCAACATAAATGTCACAGTTTCAGCCATAGTGTACCAACTCAACATCAACATTACCAATGAAACATCAATATGTATCAGAAAATCACGTGGTCATACAGTCGAGAAGCACTGAAATCCAAAACACAACAATAAGAATGTAAACGAAACCCTACGGTAATTCAAATGCAATCTAGGACGATGTGTCAAACAATTGAATATACACCTTCGCAAGCAAAGCTACGTCTTGCACGCTAAATATGTTGTGTACCATGAGATGTACACTGTGCATATAGTGCACAAATTGGGCAAAATTGTGGGCTCTATATAAACACAAACGAAACGTTAACACTCAATATTGCTGAAAGTCCCATGTAATCACACCTGCAAAACCGTAATGCATCAAATTCGCGTTGTGTGCAGCCAATCTGCGCAGAAAACAAAGCATTAATTCTCTTTACTCT
>JAGTTF010000247.1:42158-53566 GCA_019095985.1 Streblospio benedicti
AATCTAAATCCAAAGCAAATTCTGGATCATGAAAGTATTCGTTTATCGATAAACGCAGCAAGACAGCATATAAAATGAACTATGACAGACGTCATGGGGCTCGAGAACTGCCTACACTTCAGCCACACCAGCCAGTCTTACTGTGCAGTGATGAAGGAGACAGATGGGGAAAGTCTGGTAGAATTGTTACTGTTGATAAAAGTAATCGCACCTATTTAGTTGACACACCCAGTGGAACTCTAAGAGGAATAGAGTTCATCTGCAAAATACCAAACTTACCAACTGTAGTTGAACCGCCAGATGTAGATATACAAGAAGAGGAATCTCCTGAACCTACTTAAGTGACACGCCTGCACAACAAGTGCAAACACCAGTACCAAACTTTGTTCGGCCTAATTTTCGATTTCATATCACGTTTGAAATGTATCATTCTTGCAGTAGTAGAAGAAAATGACAACGAAGTATATCAAAATCTCGCCATCCACACCTTTCTTGAAGCACAAAAAAAAGGGAAAGCATTTAGTTTTTGCCTGCCTGTATAATTTCATTAATATATGCCTATCATTACAAGGGGTGATTTTACACGCTTTGTGATATGCTGCTAAAACATTACAGATGAAACACTATGACTACCATTCATACGTGGCAAATGAGTATTTGGGGTGATTGCTTACATACGTACATAATATGGATCACCATTGACCATATGCCCCCCCCTAACGTCCAAATGCTTAGTCCACAGGAGTGAATGAGCTCATGATCTGGCGAAAAGGACTATTGGCTGTTTGAACATTATTTTATTTGCGACCTGATACATTGTGTTGACCAACGTGCGATACTAATAACTTAAGCTTTACACTCGGTCTGTTCTTCAAACACATACTTATAACCCACATTCATGATTGTAACTTTGAATACACGTGGTTTGTGCACTTGGCACCACCACAGTTTATAAACTAGAACTTTCTTTATAACTGTTTGGGTTTCAACAATTTATTTTGGATGAATTGGCTCAACACTTCGATTCTAATAACCATTATTTGCCTTACAGTTTCCTCTTTATTTTAAATGATTTGTTATGATTGATTACTCGTTACATTTAAATTTTGCTTGCACACTGAATAGTTTGAGTTTTGAATGGGATGGCTCAACGCGCTGCTTTGATGCAGTGAATATTGTAGCGCTATTCTAGATATATATTTTCGGTTCTGAGAAACGTGTATTTTGCAAATATTAAACTATCCTAAAACAAGAATTACAAGCTCTACTCATATACAATGTAGTAGATGCGGCAAGACAGTCCGATAGGAGTTACTTTTAGACCAACAAATGGCTTTTCTACCCATAAACACATAATTATGTCAACGGATACAAGATTGCTAGCAAAACACAGATGTGGCCACCACCCCTGAGCAGCCACACCGGCGACGCATGGCGGAGCAGGCGCAGACAGGATGCCTCATTACATGCCTAAGATAGCCCAAGTGAGCCTGGATATTGCAAACAGGCGCGGTCGCTGTCCCACCGAACGTATATAATTGGTCGTATTTTCACAGAATCACGCTATGAACACAAATGAGCCTGTAAGTGAGGCCACACGCGAACACTCCCCTTCATGGTGACCCTAACACCTTTTCACACCGCCGCCATTTCAATAAATTAATTGCATCTGCGGTTAGGTGCGTCGAGGTGGGGACCTTTCGCTGTCTCTGAACAGACGAAGTTTTAATGGACCAATAACAACATTATACGGGTTTAGACCTTGGACCGACCTATAATCGGAACACGGAGATGGTATCCAGATGTGTAATGTGACCTTAGTTGCATTAGAAGTGCATTGACATGGCGGTTTCCACGATTGAAGAAACAAAGGAGAGTTGGCTTACACACTTATACTTATTAAATCTACATCAATAGGAATGTGCACTTCAGTAACAAGGGATGGACTTGATTCATTCCAAGCATAACGTTGCCATTTTTCATCTCTCCACTACCATGATTCTTTAGAGATGATTATTAACTAGGCCTAGCGTGTTATAAGAATACCCACGATCCAAGACCAACGCGGTTTTAAAGGCTAAAAATACAATGGGGATTAATGTTACACCTGCTTACAGTTACTGATGCTTTGAATAACACCCAGCAATTGAACTTAATACTTACATAGGAGAGCTTAATAAGCTTGTTATCCTGTATCCAAAATAGGTGTAAAATACAACGACACAAGTAATTTATGAGTATCCTTTTATATATCTAAAATCACAAAACAAAATCATGCGTCCATGATCCGATGGAATGCTTCAGAGGCGGCCTTACAGGCTGCCACGCATCTCCCACGGCCACGAGGTGGAAGAGCCGTATTTGTCAACGTGACAGGGCTGGCGCCACGACCAATGTTGCGCAGCCTTTGGGGAACGTCCTTGTCTGTTTGAGTGGCGACATGGCGTATAGAAGCCTCCTTCTGCAAATAAGAGATGCTTTGTTGTCATACAAGGAAGGCTGCGAAATTAGACAGTATCCTTATGGACAAGTTGTTCTGTATTGTAATATTATTTAAGATCGTAAATATTTACCAGTAAACGTTCTTCTAATTCAAGGTGATCTATCGCATCGGGCACGTCTCTCCCGACCACCCGCACCCCATCACCGGCTCGGGTGAAGAGACTAGAAGAGAATTAGAATAACAATAACAACAGTCAACCGGCAGTTTTGTTACAGTTTAAACAAATAGTGAGCTATAATGAAGTTACTTACATAACATTATCCTCATCTGTTATCCTCATCCGTTCAAATATGGCAAGGCATTGCATCAATGACTTAAAATTAATGTAAAAGTTCATGATGAGTTGTGATCTGACTTGTATTCTGGACGAATGACGCGTGTTTGAAAACACTTCACTTATAACATGATGCGATGCACGCGCCTGATTTGCTCATTAACTTCACCTTGAAATTTCCCATATCAAGATCCGGCCTGTGACACGCTAATTGTTGACACCTGTTTTCAAGGCCTCCCCCGCCTTATGTATGCATACACGTGTTTGACGCGTAAGCACTCCAGTTCATAACTGTAAAAGCGGCGTTCTCAGGGCAGAATTCTATTGGACCAGAGCTCTCCGTAGGACACACGACATATGATGGATGCTAATTACATCCATCTAGAAACTTTACCTAGTGAACTTTGTGAGATGTTTGCAAACTTAGGCAGTTATATTACTACATATGTATAATGCTGAGATAGTCGCTGCATAAATTCAAAATTTTCATGATACGTATCATCGTTTTAATATTCTTCTCCCTATCACTTTTATATTTCCTATGTACATTTACTGTACACTTAAAATGCAGATTGGTTATGAAAGGAATAAATGTCATTTGGCATCTAGACCCTTTCATGGCAGGAGTACCATTGCAGAGTTTTACCAACACGTAAACTACATGTAGAGTGATTTTGTTCCACAAATTTGATATAAAGGCAATTAATGGTAATATATATGTTTGTTAAAAAGTCATTTTGATTTCATTATGTGAAGATCTGTCAATGTTCTGGAGTTTGTTTATATCGTATAATACTATGACTTTGAAGTTTGTAGTCGTATATAATTGCTGTCACGTATTGTTCATAATATGTATATTAGGTATATCCAATCCACAAAATTGTTGTCCATTGGCGAATTCAGTTGATCACTCTAGTGGCAAATCTGCCGTTGAAGGAATAATGGATGCCATGTCATGACATGTCTGTCTGTAACATTGCTATATTGTCATAAATTAAAACATCACATATGAATTTGGTCTCAACTTTCTTAGTAATTGTGACACGATCTCACAGACCTGAAATTTATATTATCTGACACAATATAATTCATACACAATATAAGTTTTAATAACTATGGGATGGGCTTGGACGGTTTTTAGTTATCTAAGCTCTTATAAACCACAGGTGATTAATCTGTTTATCTACATAATAGCTGTCCGAGATAGATTATACAAGATTAGACGACCCTCCAGCGACGGTCGGTGGGTAATTGGAGACAGACATGGTTGGGCCTGTATGATTGGCGTATGTTCTTTGTGATGAATTTTAGCTCCATTTTAAATGAATAGTACGACCCTATAATTACATATGAACATGCAACTTGTTAATTACAATACTACCTTGAGTTAAACCCTCATGCTAACAGCCGAAAGACCATCTCTAGTAAACAGTTTCATAGTACAGTATAGATGTGGTCTTGTACATACAATTGACACATTGTAGTATGCATTTGAAACTCATGGTCCCGTCCCCGCCTTTTTGTGCTGGGACCAGTGTTGGTAGGGACATCTTGAGGCTCCACTTAAGCTTATTTCAATCACCCATTTTATCTCATCGGACATCTTAACTGTAATTATACATGTCTCATCATTAACCTGGTTTCTGATCCGCAAAGACTGGAGTTGCATTGTAATAGTTTGGAGAGTAGAACGGCAGATCGAGCTGTGGCCCCAATTAATGTTTGAGTTGCAGTGAATTGGGCGTATGTGTCTGATCGACACACGTTACAGAAAAGTCTCTTGATCACTGGGGAGGAAACATCTAGGTTTGATTATGATCTAAGAGGCGGTGATAATGGTCACCATGGCAGGTGATGATAGATATAGGGTTTTATACCCGTGCTGGCCAAAAGGTGGGCCGCAGCTCTTGTCTGATGGAATTGTTAACTCTCGCTACCAATATATACAGAATATTTATTCTGTCATCCAACATTAAAGACGCAAGATGGAATAGCCGGTTGATGTATAACCATCTTTATACAATGATTACATCCATGGTCACTGGAATTGCTATGTTTGCTCGTCACAAGTTTTATACCATATAGCGTGACATTGTTCCAAGATTGGTGATATCGCGGAGCATCACTAACAATCACGGCTCGTGGCAGAATCTGGATAGTTTCTAATCCATAATATCCTGGCAGGCGGGTTTCAATAGGCTTCTATAATGTATTGCATAACTCAACAAGGCGGTAGCCCGTTTGCCCGGTCGTAGTTACTTAACTTCTTAGAGAATACGTAACCCAGAGGACGGATACGTGCAGCATTACCATTTAATCAGAAAATGATATATTTACATGGCCAGTGTGCGTGTGAGTTTGCGAATATTTTTTTTTTTATACCCAGCGGGTACTGCCCCGCCACCTTTGAGCATGTGTGCACAGACCCCTGAGTTCGGGTCGGTATTTGAGCGATAAGAAGTGATTTAGCGTCCTATTATTTGATTGACCGCTGCAGCAGCAACAATAGTACAATAATATTGGGGTCCTCGTCTTTACACTCACACCAAATATTGATTTACCCTCTATTTTAGCAACGGCAACGTTACCTACTCCGCCTGAAAGTCACAAAACACATGAGGTAGGTAACTAGGCGTACAGGTAACTAGTGCATGGCACTACTTAATGGCATACGGCGATATCAGCAGGATATCTTACAGCAACGCAAATGTGAATCGCAGGAGAGGTGCAGCAATCTCCCCCCACGGGATGTTACCATGTGGCATACCCGTTTTATTCCGCCTTACACATCCGGAGTCGAACCCACATCTCAAACCACCGCGGCAGCCGTTGGACACAATTGCTCGTACGTCATTTACTTCATATACGTTAATGTTATACATATTATAGGCTCTGATGTGCATTTTACTTCATATATAAAATTTATGGTATAACAAAATTTTCTGTGCGGCCAGGCAGGAACAATACGAGATACCCCACGCTTAGCATGATATTTCATATTTGATCAATATGCAGTGATAATTTTAAAATATTAATACTGAAGCTGCTAGTCCATCCTAGTAGTGATCAACACGGACGCACAATGTTGTAAAAACAGCCGGTGGAGCCAATCGCGGAATAGTGCACATCCGCCCTTGGTTGCACCTAGTGCATCCGTGCTAAATTCTACGTATATTCGTAAGAGTAAAAACCCCCCCACCATTTACCCTGCCTGTGAGAAGCACTTCTATATATGTACAACCAAATGGTCATTCAGTAATAATTTAGAATCGAAGTACTACACAAACACATTTTTTTTTATATATATATATGCACATGAATTTCACGTGGTTAATGGTATGGCTGTTGTGTCCAGGCTGGGCTTATTTGTGGAAAAGATTGCATTGATGTGTGAGGAATTTTAAAGACTAGTCTTCGGAATGACGCTTAAAGCAGCCATAGAGAGCGTATAATCGTGGAGCGCGCATATGTACGCCCCCCCAAACCCTACTCCACAGGGTTCCATCTATGCGACCCAGGGGGAGCTGCGAATTCACGATGTTCCCGGAACAATTAATCATAAGCAAAAAGCAAGATGAAGCGAACGAGTACGGTCCTGAGCAGCGGACATCATTATAAGTGACTTTCCTGCCTTATCTTTCAAAGTTTGGCAGTACGTTTCTGTTTCACTACGAGCAAAGACATACATTGTCAGGCATTTTACTTATCATAGGCATGCATTGCCTTACGGATTTTCAGGTTTATAGCGGTCATTACTTTCATTATCAACATAAGCAGTACGCGCTCGAGTGACAGAAACCCGACATAACATGACGACACGCATGACATATTGACTGATTGAACTGACTAGTGAAACCCCACCCCTATCATTTTAATAAACACAAATGACTTGCTTAATAAGCCAGCATATCATAGTAAAAGCTGTTTACACAATTGTTAAAACTCAAGGTTAGCAGCATTCTAGAAACGCACGGGTCATACAGCTGTGTTTGCGTGAATGTAACTAATTTATCTTTCATTTTCAGCGGAATGAGGATGCAATACATCATAAGTTTGTAATTATATATTTAAGCATTTTAGCTCTGCGCGGCAAGTTCATGTCTCCACGACAGAAAGCAACTGCAAAAAAGGTTACCATTTTACATGACACTGGGCAATGATGCAAACTATTATATTTTATAGAATTCTCGCTTGGGTGGTGATGATCATCCAGACCACCCCTAAACAATTGCTGGTATCAAAACAAGTAGAGGAGAGTCTGCAGGCTAATTCCTTAATCCATGCATCAATGGGCGTGTCGTTCACACAAAGATTAACCGATCAATTAGTAACTACGGCTTATGAAAATTTGGTTTTCTGCGTCAAAATACCCCGAATTAACGTCCCTTTCCCCATAAAACCTGTTGAAGTGTGCAGATCCCGTGATTATGGCGCGGCAATGAGAATCATCAGTAATCCGAATACTCCCCCGGGAGATAAAGTGTTGAAATACTTTAATGAACACACCCTTCACCAATCTGGTAACTTTACTGCCGCATGTCGCCATGTGGGTGCAAGATTATTAGAAAGAACAAAAGTGTTCAATAACATGACTCGGAGATTGCATGAAGGCGTAAGAGATCTTAACATCACGTTGAAAGGAAGACGGTTACCTATAATTACTAAAGTCAGAAATAAACGAGTGGGAGAAAGACAGAAACGTTTTCTGGAAGTTATAGGACGCATTATAGCCGCGCCTCTTGGACTCATTACCGAGTCCGACTTTTATCAGGTACGCGGATGGGTTAATAATGTACGAGAAGCGTCCATGACAACCCACAATAACGTCGTTAGGTTAAAGAATATGATGCTGACGACCATTAATCAGACGAACACGCGAATAGGAAGGGTCTATGACACGTTGTTAGAAAGCAATTCACGACTACAGGAAGAAATGCACAATCTGACAACAGACACACGATATCTGATAGCTGACGTGTCAACTAACACCTATTTTTATGCCATATCGCAGTTGGAACTGATGGCTGCTTATATGGCGATAGATCAAGCTATCAGGGACCTTGACACCATGGATATCGTAGTGCGGGATTGGATTGACAAATTGGAAGATTTGGCAACAGGAAAGATCTCTGCTACATTAATCCCACCCGAACGTTTGACCATGGCACTCGAGGCATTGACACAACACCTTTTAGAAGCCAAATCGGGTCTGCAGCCCGTGTTCGATTCCACTCAGTTATCATATTATTACTCTATGGATTCTGCGAGATATTGGGTTGTGGACAACGATTTATTCATCAGTGTACAAGTTCCAGTGGGGAACCCAACCTATAGCATTGATATCTTTGAAGCCACGACGTTCCCAGCGCCTATTCACCCCGCCCTAGGACCACCTACAGACGAGGGTTACATTCAATTATTCGTGGACAAACCTTTCCTAATAGTGACCAAGTCTAGGCATTTATACAATGAAATGTCGGAAGTAGAGTTTCTGGCGTGCCTGGCAGACGGAATAAGGAAATGTCCCACCCTCATGTCCATGCACAATGTGGTTGACACCACTTGCCTTATGGACATCTACCTGGGTAATCTGGGCGCTGCAATGACAAAATGCAATTATAGAATATTCAGCGGCAGTGTACCACCTGGAGCCGTGTATATCTCTAACGCCACTTATGCAATATCGACCACAGCACAAGAATTGAGGCTTATATGTGATGTGGACGAAAGAATAGTCCGCAATCCACGCTTTATGATAATTAATTTACCCTGTAATTGTAATATGGCTTTTGAGAATGTTTTTGTACCTAGGGCTACAAGTAACTGTCATGAGCAAGATGTAGTAAACTTAGCACACTTGGTTAGTTTTGCCCAAATACATGTGATGAACTCTGTCATTGACGCTAAAATTCCCCTGGATCCCATAACAGAAGATACGGTATTGTTGCCTTCCACCAATAATGTAATCGCTAAAATAATTAGCAAAGCTAAAAATGCGGACACGGATGAGGGATTAGGCCTGATGCGCGCGGCGCGTGCAGTTAATTTGGTACCACCTCCTCAGCCACCGAGTGACATGTGGGCCAAGCTGTTCATGGAATTGCCTTGGCAAGGAATACTATCTTGCGCCCTAACGGGTGCCTGGGCCTTAGCCATTTCCGTGTGCGTAGGATACTTCGGTTATAGGTTGTATGTCATAAACCTGGCTATGGTAGCCATGGCACCCCAGGGACTAATTCCCTCGGCCTCTGCTGACAACTCCACACCTATGCCCCCGACTGATGGTGAACTAGGCAAAGACCATAGGTTAGTGGCTATAGCAGTGCTCACCTGTTGTACCACATTTCTCGTCTATATGTTCATACGCACGTTGGTGGCTATCAAAGCTTACCGTAATATTAAAATAAGGGAGTGCTTAAACTGTAAATCAAGGCTGGCTATCGTTATCACCGGTGACACGCACGTAGCAAAATTCAACGTGTGCACGTTACGTTTCGCGAAAGGATACATGCATAACATTAATGTACCTTCACTAACTGTTAAAAATATCTCCAGTTGCTGCGGATTGTTCGCATCAGTGTCACTGACATGGAAAGGGAAGCTAAAGTTTAATTATCTGGCCAGGGAGTATGATCTGGAACTGCCGAACGGATTTGTGGTATATGGCCACCGGGCTGGTCAGATAGCGAGCATGGCACACATGCGTGACGCCCACGATGTGACGGTATCAGCAGTAGTCGATAAGATATGTAGTTGCAACATGCCTTTGCCCAGTGCTCATGGTAATGAAATATGAAGCCACACTCATGGTGGCTTGTATTACAGGCCTACCAAACCGTCTGCCGAGCTCATTCGGATATTTTCGTTACTTCGTAATGCGTTTTAATAGCCACATCTGTGTCAAATCACCAAATTAAAGCCATATGATATTTACGTTTTACTCATGCACAACCCTGAAACGGTTCATTATTTGTTATCCGTATGCTATATTAAGGTGGTTCTGAAGTCGTTCTCTCAAAATAACCGCGAATTAAAATGTCTTCATTTTTGCCACATTCATTTATCATGCCCTTAAGTGTAGAAATTTTTTTAAAAATCGCATCCACCCACCCTCGTTCCGGTGTCATGAGTGCATAATGTTTTTAATAATCAGCAAAAACTCAAAAAAAAATCAAATAACTTTTTTCATCTTATTAAATCACTTATTTTATTCCCAACATGATAGGAATTAATGATAAATATCTATTAACACTAGTCTTTAAATTTAATTCATGTTAAAACATTTTAAAATCGAATCAATACATAATGTACTCTCAGGAACACTTAAAATTTAGTTAAAAATAGCATTTTATATGCAATATCTAAAGATCTATGAATTTAATTCGCTTCATTTTTGCACATAATATAAGCATATGTTTGCTCATTAACATATATAATTATCAGCATAGACGTCCAGGCTATTTTTCAAATTATAGCTCGTCAAAAGTAAGAAAATCATTAAAAAAAAACAAATTTCTTAAGATAAATGCCATTTCAAGCTCAATATCAAGACTATTTACAGACAAAGGCCCCTGATATTTAGATATATAATATATTTATGCTATTTAACATTTTCACAAATATCATCAAAGGCATTAATTAATTTTTTTAAATTTTGCAAACAAAAATGCAAAATTTTCAAACATTGAACTTCCTTTTCAAATCGTTAAACAGTTTGAGCCTCTTTTCTGCATATGTATTGAATAACAATACTTTTATACCCAAATAAATAATCTAATATGATCTTCATACTGATTATAACAAAACAACAGATTTTAAATGCATAAATGAGAGCTCAATAACATAAAAAACAGTCTATGCTAACATAAATGTCAATGCACAATTTGTTACAATAAGTGGTCAAAATTTCGTACATGTATAGATGAAAAATATATTTTTTTTACTGAAGCTTGATCTTATATATACATATACAATAAGTATTATATTCTATTTTTTACATCGTCGGTTTTCACGTGTTTTAATGCACAATACCTCACAATGGGTAAAAGTTTCATCTGAAGTCGGCTGAACAAGGGATGAGTTTTCTACTTTCTGTCTATCATATTTCGTTAGTACCAACGACTTCAGAACCACATGATTTCCACAGACCCACCATAGCCTATTCTTTGTAGCATGCAGAATTTTGAGGGTGACCCATTACATATTTTCCACGATTACTCTTTTCACCATTCCTGGAATGCAGGGTTGGAGAGTTGCTTGCATGCGCCAATCTCCTGTGGTCCAGGAATACCTGATAGTGTGAGGGGATTAAGAAACCCATGCACGGATACGAACACGTGTTCCACTTCCTGAAACTAAATAAAAATCATTCAGCTAGGAGCAGGGACACCATGGGGGACACCTCAAAGGGAGATTCTATTGGTACTGGTGAAATAGTAGTTGAGTTCGCATACCATATATGGTATTGCCAGTGCCGAATAACATAATAATATGCCATCGACCTAAGATTGCATGAAAGCGGGCAAGGAATTCCATCCATGGTCCCCATTCGGACGAACAAACCCAATGCAAAGGGAGTCGAATCGCCTGGTAAAATGGGGGAAAAAATTATCCGGGCTCCTCAGGGTTTTG
>JAGTTF010000247.1:65019-78830 GCA_019095985.1 Streblospio benedicti
GTATACCCATCTGTTTAAGCATAATCCACCAACATAATTAATGTTTAGCATATCCTTTTCGTTCATAAACTATTTGATTTCAGATATTATGATCTCAGACCGTTTTGAAAGTTTTGAAATATTAGCAACCACCTTTTTAACCAACAAAGGCTGGGATGTGCGGAACCACCTTGATGTACAGTAGTAAATGTTACATGAACTCCCATCTTTCAAAAACACATCAACGGTTCATATTATGTCCCAATTAATAACACATTTGATAATTTAGATCATTTTTAGTTATACACTTCAGTTATTCCTATGTAAGTAGGGTCTTTGCTGCTAACATGACAGACTTGGTGTATATTTTAGGAGAACAAGAGACCTATCGTGTTGTGCACATATGCTATATATATTTTTGTTGTTGTTCCAAAAATACATATAATAGCGGTGTCCTACAGGTTTACGTTGATAAACACTGTAAATGCTAATGCTCATTAATTGGGGGAATTTCTATAATGAGGCAACTTTCGCTTACTGCCAAGATATGTCTTTTATAATAAAAGGATAAGCCTAAGATTCTAAATAATTTTCAATTTCATATCAAGTTTGGAGTATATTATTCCTTTAGTGGGAAGTAGACGAACAACAAAAAATATGTCAAATTTTTTCATCACGTGTTACTGTGAGGAAATTTCACCATGCACACCCCTTTGCTTAGATAGAGAAATCATAGGGTTTAAAGCGAGAATGTGCACTTAACATCTGGTATTTAGTATATGATTGGGCTGTATGGGAAGGCGTGGGGGTGAACATGGGTTGTTTTCCCTTGAGAATGCCTTTTGCCTGTTTATATGGTTTCATGTAACTACTTTGAACGTGTATTGCACTGTTGTACTTATTTTCATCATCAGACATTTTAGTAATTGAATGTGAATAGTATCTATATAAGTCCAAAAGCAAATATTTTCATTATTGGTTACTCAAAGTGTAATGTATTTTATAAAACACACCTGATTATTTTATGGTAATTTGATGTAAACTGGCACAGAACAGTGACGCAAAGTGCTATGGCCGATTTTGCCTGTCAAAAATCTTTTGTATGGACTTAAAAAAAACTAATTTGACTAGTAAATTAATGACACAAATAAAAACAAAAAACAAGCAAAATGTGGATAAACAGTTACTGCTTATGTAGACGAGCCGCTGAAAATGTGTGACTATTTTTGAGCCGGTATTTTTATCTGGGGTAAAAACACAAAACCCCTTTTGTTGTTTGTACAAGAGATATAAAAAAAGAAGGCATTTGAATCAAAACAGAGGAAGCACAAAATGTAAGTCAATCTTTATAAAAACATCTTGGAACCACACAAAAAGGGTTCTCTTTCTAATAGAGAAAGAAATGTGGTTCCAAATGTTTTTCTTGGCAAGTTATTGATCTTATAATTTGGGTCAATGAAAACCACATGTTCCGTACCCACGGGTATTTTTCCCCCTTGGGAAATTGCATTAAAGGGCATGTTCTGCTAAAAGGGTATTTTTATAAAATCCTCTTTAGATTTTTACCTGTCTGTATAGTTTCATTAATGTATGCCTATGTTTGGTCTGGGCTGTGACTTTGTTTAGTATGCTGTGCAGTGAATGGGCGCGGTGTCAGATCGACACTCGTTACAGACATGTCCCACGATCAAAGAAAGTACCATTCATGATTGGACGTGATCACAAGGGACGGTGATAGCTATTACTAGGCAAGTGACATGCTGTAGGGTTTTGTACCCGTGTGGGCCGACCGAGAGGCCACAGCCTTGCGCCAAGACAGGCTATATTATCAACATTTAATTCTCTCCTAACATTGACCAGATGACGGTAAAAATGACTGTTATATTTGTGATGTTCTGAACCACTGGGCAGAGGTTGCCACTATGTTTCTAGTGACCTGGCCACCTCCCAAGAGCATCTTTATTTATATATGGTTTTTGTGAGCTATAAATTATATAAATGGTGATTGTACACCCCTTGACACTTTATGGTATACTGCTGGAACATTATAAACAAAACACCATGATTACCATTCATACATGGCGAATAATTATTTAAGGTGCTTGTTTACATACATAACATAATATTACATATGGATTACCATTAAGTATACAGTCTGCCCCCCTAACGTCCAAATGCTTAGTCCACAGATATGAATGAGCTCATGTTCTGGCGAAACGAACTATTAGCTGTTTGTACATTATTTTATCTGCGATCTGTTGCATCGTGTTGACCAATGTGCATACTAATAACTTAAGCTTTACATTCGGCCTGTTCTTCAAACGTGTACTGTTAATCAAAATTCATAATTGTAACTTTGAAAGCTGTATACGTTTAGCATTTTTCTTGTCTTATATGAATATAATGTCGACTTTGCTTACAATAATAGATAAAACCTTACATGTAAACTTTACAGCCAGGAACAGGTAGACGTGGTTTATAAACCAGCACAATTTTTAAATTCGAACTTTTTTCAAAAACTGTTTGTTTCAACAATTTATTTTGAATAAGTTGGCTCAACACTTCGACTCTAACAACCATTATTTGCCTTGCCGATTAAATACAGTTTCCTCTTTATTTCAAATGATTTGTTATGATTGATTATTCGTTACATTTGGTTTAAATTTTGCCTACACACTGAATAGTTTGAGTTTTGAATGAGTTGGCTCAACACGCTGCTTTAATGCAATGAATATTGTAGCACTGTTCTAGATGTCTGATTTCGGGAAGGGATGGCTTTACAGGCAAGCCTTGAGCTAAAGCAAACGAATATATATATTTTGGTCCTGAGAAACATGTATTTTGCAAGTATTAAATTGTTCTAAAAACAGAATTATGAAACTCTACTTATATACAATGCAGTAGATGAGACCCACACAATCCGGTAGGAATATACGTCCCGCATAGCTAACGCTTACACACATGACATTGCTTTTAGACCGACAAATGGCTTTTCCACCTATAAACACATGATTATGTCAACTGATACAAGGCTGCTAGCGAAACACAGATGTGGCCACCACCCACTGAGCAGCCACACCGGTGACGCGCGTGGCAAGCAGGGTGCCGACATGATATCGATTTAGTACGCTTGTTACATGCCCAAGATAGCGCGAAATGAGCCGCCTGGATGCACCTGGAAGTTTATCAGAAACAGACGTGCGGCCCTGCCCCCCGAGTGTGTGAATTTAGTTGCCGGATTTAAGGTCACTTGTCGTATGTTAACTATTTACATCACAAATATTTCATGAAATATTATGTTAAGCCATCTCTGAACAAATTGACATACGCTTGTTGAGTTTTGGGACAATAATGATAGTGATTGGTGTTGTTTGGGTTATTTGGTTTATATTTTTTTTAGATTTTGTGTTGGTTGAAATTTTGTTATCACACTTGGGGCAACGCTCTAAATCAGACGTTGACGCCATAATCAAAACTAGATTGTACTAAGGTAAAAACTAGTAGTTTTCCCCCTTTTAAAACCCAATATACATATTAAATTTCAATTTAGAATTAATCTGTAAACACTAATAATAGTGGGCAAAATTCGAATTACTTATTACTTATGCAGTTATTATGATATGAAGGCACCAGCGATGACTTAATTGAAAATAAGGTCACTTAACCTCAATTTCCCAACGAATTGAATGCCCAAATCTCATTTTTCATTGAATTAATAGCCCAAAAAATGTTCAAATTACCATAAGTCCCATCTTATTAAATTGTATATACCCCCCCACTTAAATTGTATGTTTTGGCTCACTACAACTTGAACCTAAGTGGCACTGTCCACCTCCTTTGTTTCAGAATCACATGCTATGCACACGAGTGAATTTGCATATGAAAGGCCATGCAATGTTTAATGAACCTCCCACAAGTAGGGCCACACACAGACGCCCCCCCCATGAGTGACCCTGACACCTTTTCACGCCACTACAATCTCGATAACTGGTTGCACATGTAGTAAAGAGCATCGGGATGAGAGTTCCGTCGCCGTCTCTGGACAGACGAGATTTAGTAGGCCAATAACATCATTATGCGGGTTTTAGACCTTTAGTCCTGACCTTTATGAAGAACACGGAAATGATATCCAGATGGGGGAGTGACGTCAATTGCCTTGGAGGTGCATTGACATGACGAGACTCCCATGATTGTGAACAAGGGAGAAATGGCTTAAGCCTAGATACTTACGTTCATTAACCTACAATAATGATAATATGTATATTATATAGTAACAAAAAGTAGACTTAACTCACTCTGAGCATAACAATATCATTTTCATCTCTTCACTACTATGGTCCTTTGAGATACTTATTAACCAGGCCTATAGGAGTATGAGACTAATGCCTACGATCCAGAACTGATGCGGTTTAAATTAGGCCTACAATAAGAATTATTATGCCCACTTATTATAGTTACCGATGTTTTGAGCAGTTTTTCAACGCCAGGACTGGATTCACTACTTACGTAAGGAGGGTTAATAAACCTGCTATCCTTAGCATCCCCGAAATGTAGGTGTGAAATATAACAACACAGATAATCCATGAATATCCTTTATATGCAGCATTGATACAGATTATAATTCATGACTCTATGAAACGCCTTTAATACTGGCGGCCTTACAGGCAGCGATGCACCTTTTTAGTTGTCCGCGTGGTGGTGGAACTGTGTCGTCACAACAAGAGGGGCCCGACCAACCGATGCTCCTCAGTGGCCTTTGGGGAGTGTCTCCATCCAGTTTGCGTGGAAACAGTGCGTGGCCTCCCTCTGCAAATAAAATGATTTTTTTATTATCATGCAAGGAATGCTGCAAAATTCGAATAGTCATTCATAGACAGGTTGTTCTGAATCTGGAATATTATGAAATTGTAAATATTTACCAGCAAATATTCTTCTACCTCAAGATGGTTTCTTGGGTTGGGTACTTCCTTCCTATTTAATCTTACATAATCATGACAAAAACCATTGTAGAGAGACTGTAAAAGAATTAAAACATTGATTACAACAGTTAATCGGCAGTTTTGTTACAAATTAGACGAATAGTGAGCCATGATGTAGGGTACTTACATGACGTTGTCATCAATTGTAATCCTTAGCTCTCAAAGATGGCGAGGCACTGCATTAATGACTTAAAATTAATATAGACATTCATGTTGGTTTCTCAGTGTATTCGTTAATGACCAGTGTTTGGAAACAATTCATTTATAACATGATACGATGATACGATGCATTTTATGGATTGGTAGATGGCACTAATGGACACATTGAAATTCCCATATCAGATCCGGCCCATAGCCCGCTAATTATTACCACCTGTCCTACTCGTTTTCGTTAGCCTGCACTCGCCTTTAACTGTACTTTACACGTGCTTGGCGTATGGATGTTAAGAAAAGGTGTATGATTTGGGTGTGTGGGTTTAACCAACACCCACTACAAGACCCATGGGTACATAATTGAAGTGGATGGGTGTATGTGTGAATGAACAGGGTTTATAGTTAGATATGAGTAACACAATGGTTAACTCAGTCACAATCATGGCGGATGCTTGTATATGTCTGTGTAATTTAGGAACAATTAACTTAGCAAGTCGACAAGGCGGAATTTCCACCACATTCTCACAAGCCTTAATTTTCCATTATCTGGCACACTATTGTTTTATGTACAATGTCAGTTCCAGGAAGCATTGTCTATGGACTGGGCCTGGGTAATTTTTACTTGTCTAAGGTCTTATAAAGATATGTGGTCTTATACCATATATCTTACAATGTTCCAGGTTGATAATCTCGCCGGGTCGCTGATAATCACGGCTCGTGGCGAAGGTGTTAGAACCCACTGATAGTTTCTAATCCATAAATGGCCCGGCAGGGCAGGTTTCAATAAGCTTACATAATATATTACATAACACCCACAAGGCGGTAGGCTGTTGCAAAGTTCAACGATGCATTAAGCATTTCAAAAGGCTACATGCATAACATTAATGTGCCTTCACTGACTGTTAAAACATTTCTAGTTGTTGCGGATTGTTCGCATCGGTGTCGCTGACATGGAAGGGAAAGCTAAAGCTTAATTATCTGGCCAGAGATTATGATCTGGAACTGCCCGACGGATTTGTGGTATATGGCCACAGGGCTAGTCAGATAGCGGACATGGCACACATTGGCATTGCGGTCTCTGCAGTAGTTGATAAGATATGTAGCTGCAGCATGCCATTGCCCAGTGCTCATGGTAACAAAATATGAAGCCACACATGGTGGCAGATTATTACAGGCCTACCAAACCATCTGCTAAGCTTATTCGGATGTTTTCGTTACTTCCTAATGCAGTTATTATTACTTTTTGTAATTGCCACATCTGTATCAAATTACCAAATCAAAACAACCTAGTGTTTGCATTTTACCCATGCACGACCCCAAATAGTTCATTGTTCATTATCCCTATGCTATATTCATAAAATGCGTTTGTGGGCCTGGTTATGTACATAAAATGTATATGGTTTGCTATGTTAGTAATTGCGTTTTAATGCCTTTTGATTACATGTATATTTTTTTAGTTCTTAGAATGGATGCTGGAATAATCGGCGATTTAGCGGCTGCAGGTTTCAGACGACCTAACAGCCTGGCTTCACGCATAACCTCTCCAGAGGCCCTTGGACGGTGGTTGGGTCTATGTCAAACGTCCCGGCCATTCAATTTTACGCCTCACGGAAAGAACTAAAACGACTAGCGAAGTCGCGTTTCTTTGAAGCAATGCTAAGGTATAACACGGGAAATGAGCTACGCATACCCATCCCCGTGTATATGACCCCTAATGAAGCCGAAGGTAATGCACAATCTAGCTCGATGGCGTCGGAAAAAACGGCCAGGCTGTGTGACATAGTTACAGTAGCGAATCCCGACTTAGTGTTACCATACGGTCATCCAGCAGGCATTTTCCATCACACAGTACAACCTCGAAAGTCGACATGTTGACCCCTCATGGACCTCTTTTTGCATGATTTCTGCAGACCCACCATAGCCCTGGACATGTCTGTATTTTTATGCGCATGCAGAATTTTACGTGGTGACCCATTGCATATTTTCCACGAATACCCATTTTTCACCGTTCCTGGAACGAAAGGTTGGAGAATTCCTGCATGTAGCCAACCTCCTATGGTCCGAATACTTAGTAGTATGGGGACTAAGAAACCTGTGCTCGGATACAAACGTATTCCGCTTCTGAAACTCATGAAAATTATTCAACTAGAAACAGTAACACCATGGGGACGTCTGAAGGAGAATCTCTTACACAGAAACAGAAAATTGAGCTCGCATACCATATATGGTATTGCCTGTGCCGAATGGCATAATGACATGCCATGCGACCTGCAAAGATTGCATGAGGCGGGCAAGAGAATTCCGATCCATGGAATCCGCATTCTGGGACGAACAATATCTCATGCATGGAGCAGTCAAGTTGCGCTCGTGCGCATTCTGTCTAACCCACTAGGGAAGTTCAATCCGGACACTCACTCGCGGAGTCTGTCCGTGGACGTTATGCCTTGCTGCCTCGCTACGGCGCACCGGAATGCGTATATAAATTTGTGTGGAGTTGTTGGACGTGCCCACATGAGAATTCAGATGAGGAACCATGTCCGTATGTACGCCAGTGTGCATTGAACCCCTCAATTAACCCCTGGACCTCCCCTGTATTGTGTGAAAAAAGGAGAATGCCCAAGGTACGATGCCCTATGTTCAAGGGGCACTGGATAAGAGGGGATTACGCCAGCCATTGCCTGTTATGTCATTGGAATACGTCGCCACCCACGATCAGTTATACGGTTATTTAACTCCAAATACGGCGTTGATTGCGTATTTAATCAGATCAAACTAATGGCATGTACCATACATGGCCTGCCAGCATCCAACCAATAAAGCTCCGCTGCGGAAATTTGAGTGAGATTGTGATTTTAATACCCAGGGCTATGAATGTCCATTTTGAGTAGTTCGGACTATATGTCTGAAGTTTTAGATTCGCCGCTGCTTGCATACAGTAAAAAGTGGCATAAAGGCACTCCACCCCGTTATGGATGTGTTAACCTGATCGATGGACGTATGGCGTTCGCGATGGACCACGCACGGTGCGCCACAATATGCGAATCATCTCAGGTGCTTGGCCGGTAAATGTGCTTTTCGATCAGGTTGCTCCACACGGGCGGGCTTGATGCCCATTCACCCATGTGGGGTTCCAAATGTCCGCATGATTATATGTTTGTTAGTTTGGTTAATGTACTCTGCATGGCATGACGACCGTTGGTTGTTTTTGGCAGAATGAATGTTGAATTTGCAGTGGTTTGGTTTTTATCAGATTTTGTGTGTATATCGGTATTATAATTAAAATATTCCATATTTTCGTAAACAAGAGGGTTATATGATAGTAAAGCAAAACAATATATAACAGTAAAGCAAATAATATATATAACAGTAAGCAAAATAAAAGTTGAAAAGCAAAGTAAGGGCATATAAGAAAATGTAATAGTATACGTAATGATCTTATAGGCACAATGTAAACCAAACTGGTCATACATAGGCTAACAAACGCATATGTTACAGAAAACATCCCTGAGGCGCACCAGAGGGAAAACAGCCACCCAACCGCGCCAAATGGTCCACCCTGCCAGCAACCAGCATGTGACCAAAGTTCATAGTTGTATTCCAACCTCACAACCATGAAATATACATTCCAAAACATTGGACAACCACTCTAAAACTTAAAAAAAAAACAAGATGAGCTCAAAATAAAGCATCGCAACAAGACAATACAAGAAAGCATGATGGAAGAAGAAATCTAAGGGGTACTTATATAAATAAAACCTGATGAAAAATTTCGGACATTTTTTACCCAAGTGCGTTTTGTTCAAACCTGCACCGTTCCCTGCCTTATAAATAATGTTCCAGAATCACTGTGCGTTTCAATCTCTCTTAATTTACGAAAACTGGGATAAATGACACAACAGACAACGGGTTTTTCTACAAGTACTTTCGGGTAAAAACGACTGTCCCAAAAAAGTTTCTAGCATACATATCGTACATAACAGAACGGCAAAAATGTAGCGACTTTTTACATGCAAGTTATAATAAAAAAAATCCATTTGCGTCCGATGTTAAAAAAGCCTTGTAAAATAAACATTTCGCCAACTCACAAAGGCATCAGAAGATGGAAAAGCAAAAAGAAAAGAAGAAAACTCAAAGACGGCCCGCACTGCTACTGTGGACGCGGCGAGCGAACAAAGCAACCTTGGCAAAGCAGATTAACATGGACAGTCCTACAGATCCTAACAGGGGAGATTCTACCAATCTCTAGCATCGTGAAGACAGGTTCCCCAATCCTTGGAGGCCTGGGAACACAAAATCCAGAAGAAACCTAATTCAGAAGCCTAGTGAGCCTGTAAGAAATCAACTCAAAATTTAAAGATCGCGATGACAAGAATGGTGGTGATACTATTAAGAGCTCTCTACCCCAAAAGCAACATCAAGGTGATCCATAACACAGACAGAGATACCATCCAGATAAGCCCCCAAGAAACCTTCAAAATCATGGGAGGGGCAGAAGAAATGAAATACGAGGAAGAGATGACCCAACCAGATGAGATGATCGACAAGCATAAGTAATTGTGAGAAGGAAATTAACTTATATGGAACTGTCCTAATCCTGCACTCTGCCAGGAGAACAATCCAGTGCCTCAGTGAACTTTTTAGATAGTGACTCATAAAGTGCGTAATATAAATTAATGACAATGCCTCAGTGAACCTTGAATTTTATATATATGCATATGCAGGCGAGAGAGATCAGTTTGGTATTAAAAGGCCCCATTTGACTCCAACTCTAAGAGACTAACCCCGGGTTCTGACCCAACATAGGGCCCTTTTATTAAATTGTATAAAAAGGGTCAGAGGTGGCCTAAAAATTTTTTTTTACTAACCAAAGCTACCCGGTAATATTGTTAACATTATGTTATATAACACTGTGTAGGGCGTCCAGAATCCAGGTCTAGGTTAGTTGAGTATGTATGGAATGTGATATCAATTTTTCAATATTTATGTACAATAATAGGGACCTCGAGGTGTCATACTATGTTAGGGAATGGGCAGGCAGAACCCAGTAGGTATGTAACATGATGCGGATAAAATTTCACCCCGCACATGGAGGTCCACACCGATTGATTGAATATGTAACCTAAATAGCAACCCCAACGTCGGTTAGTTTTTTTTTTTAAGGGCTCTGACCTGCCAAGATAAGTAAAACCCATAGGTGGCGATTGGGGGCGCAGAGGGGGGTTTTCGTGACCCGACTTGCGGGACCGAGCACGCGCTGTACATACCCCTTAGAATGGAACTCCATTCTCGTAAACAAGAGGGTTGTCGATAAGCGCGTGCCTGGTCTAATATAGGGTCCTGGACACGGCTCACCTGCCGCATCCCCTAGAAAATAAAATAAGGAGGGAGTACCCATGAGCCAATCACCGGGCGAAGCGCTGCCCTGTCCGACCGTGCTGGCGGCATAGCATGCCTGAGCCGCTAGCATAAAAAAGCAGCGGCGCCCCGGGCCCACGCCACGACTGCTCTACCACGGTTCCACCAGCCAGACTCGCTACGTATCTGTGTGAGCAGAGCTGAGAGTGGGGCAGCCGTCGCGATCATTGGTGAATGGGTATATCATTGACAATATAAATAAATGGATCCTGGACTCTAGTATATCATATGTGGTAGTGACACTAACAATCATGGAATAAATGGAATATTAATTTTATTTAAACGCCTCATCATTCATCTAACTAAACACCCACTTACAGCTTAAGACAATAATTATTAGCGGCCAAGATCCACAATTACATCTACCCCGACCGATCACGGTTCCCCTGCCTGTGTGACCACGGAGGGAACGAACAGCAAGGTGGTGGGTTGGGAAATGAACTTGGTTGTCCTGAAAACGTGAGATCAACAACAAAAGAACAAGAGACACTATCAATCCATATAAGGCGTGGCGGCTGTATTCCAGTGCCTCAGTGAACTCTTATATATAACGATTTTCATGTGACTTTAACTCATACATAAGTGAAGGATACACAGTTTGGTGATAGAGTCCCCTGTTTTTCAAACTAACCATAGGGTACTAACCGTTGGCCTTCTCGAGCCATATTAGGGCCGTATTCCAAATTTAGTGTTGGACTCGAGGAGGACGTGTAAATAAATACTAACCCAGCTACCAAGTGGTGATGTAAATAGTATAATAATCAACATTGTTTAGGGCGTCCAGAATCCAAATACGAACTAGCTATATATATACATATACATAAAGCGTGTAATACCAATTTTAAATTTTATTGTATAAGGTAGTAAGGACCTCAGGTTATTATGTTAGGAAATATGCAGGCAGAGCCCAGTTAGGCTTGTAACGTGATGCGGGTAACAACTCACCCCGCACACGGAGGTCCGCACCGATGAATCGACATATGTAACCCAATAATAATAATTCCGACATCGGTTAGTTTTTCATTAAGAGTGGCTCTGAACTGCCTAGATAATCAATATTACAATAGCCATAGGGGTGCGCGGAGTTTGCTGTGCCCCGGGCCTGTGGGTTGGGCACGCGCTGTACGTATCTCTTAGAATGGAATTCCATTCTCGCAAACAAAAGGGTTGTCGTATACGCGTGTGCCCAACTTAGCGCAGGGGCCTGGACATGGCTCACCTCTCGCGTGTCCCCTAGAAATACAAATAAGGTCAGTCCCCGCGGCCGACTGCCGCGGCTAGCCACCTCGGAAGCCGCCGAGGCCAGCCACCGCGGAGGCCGCCACCAGCCCGCCGCCTAGCGGCCACATACTAGCATAAAACCAGCGTGCGCGCTCTCTCACTACGACTACTCGGCTCTCGACAACTCTGGCTGTGCTGGTCAGACTTCGTAACGTGTAAATTGAGAGCCTTGTAGCCGTCAGCGTGTTGTTGATAATCGTGCATCTCCTTACAATAGTTCCGCATATTATTCTCATAGTTTAAGTCTCTATATGTTGCACATGGATTCTGGACAATAGTTTTACGTAAGGTAGCGAACACTAATATTTTATGGACTAAATAAAGTTGTGACTTTCAAAGGATTCCTCCTCATTCTTCTAGCTAAAAACCCACCTATAGTTTACAAACAATATATATAAGTGCGCATCCACAAATAACATCGACCCGAGCCTCAACGGTTCCCCCTGCCCGTGATCGAAGAGGACCCCGCCACTTCTCCCCCCGGAGTTCACCCAGGAGCCTTGGTGGATGCGACAAATGTAATGAAAATCACAGCTGGAGATATCGTCCTTGTTAGTGAATATGTTGTATTAAAAATGCTGCGCTGCATGGGTATGTAACAGTTGGTTTTGTACATACATAAGCTTGTTGTGCACAAGTCAGAATGTCCTCTCATGGGGCCTTGAACCCGTAATGCTCCATGTCTCCGGGAAATCAGTATGTAGTGGTTTGTTATCTTGAGTTTTCATGTATGCCACCTGGTTTTCGCCATCTGGGCCATGAATGGGCAAGTTCACAGCTGTCAGTTCATACATTATCAAATACTTGTGCGTGTTGTTTTAGAATTGGTACTTTGATGTGTAGAAAAAAGAGTGCCATGTAAAATGGAGCCGAATGTGGACTTTGTTGTGTAGAAATATTTGCGGTATGTGTTGTGCATTAGAGGCTGTAACCCAAATTGCTTCAGTTTAGTGTGCAATGGGATAAGCCTTTGTTTAGTGAGTTGTAAGATATGAATCTGTGTGGTAGGTAACCGCTTGTCAGTTGTTGGAACCCATTAATAAATTCTTGTAGTAAAGTGTGGAATGTTAACATATGTTCCGCTTTTGTTGTAGTCTCTGTAGGACAGCTAGAATTTCAAACAAATAATCGAAGTTCTCTAGGGAGGCAAAGCTGTATAGGTCATTGACTTTTTCCGTGACCAGTTTCCGATATTATTCATGCTGGCCAACAAAGATTCATCGTGGTTTTTGGACATGTAGCATGGGTTGTCCAACCTGGATATGGTTGTGTTGGTGGCGTCTTTGAGAAAAGTGTACAAAAAGATTTGTGGTTTTTTGTCGATTATTTGAGCGTTGTCATGTAACGCCTGTATTTGCTGTTGTAATTGAGCTACATCATCGGCCTTGGCCTCTCAAAACCGATTTGAACAGACCCCGAGTGGTATGAGTGCTTGTTTGTCGATGGGATTGCTTTTCAGCATTAATAGGTCGGTAATTTCTGTGTAAGTCTGCATCAATTTCATGGTAGTGGACCGTAAAGATGTAAGTTGGTTTAATTCAATCATGGTGGTTGTTGTGAAGATATAGGCAAACTTTTTGTGCTGACCCATTCATGTTGCAATTGATGTCAATATGTTCTAGCTTGTACATGTGTGTGGCTATGTGGTCCATTTGTGAGCATTCAATGAGAAAGGTCAAGTCATAGAAGTCAATGGCACATGTGATGACATTTGGTTTGTGTGTGAATAGTAGGCCCACTGCTGGTTTGTAAGTGAAGTCTGGTGTGGCGCCATGCAATTGGTTGATATAGACTGCGTCAGTAACAAGTATATTGACCTCGCCCACCGTGGTGTGCATGGTGATTGGTCGGCGGTTGTGTGTGTTTATGCGTGCGTGCGCCGTTTTTATCTTGGTTGGCGAGCAGACGGCACCCCGCATTCGCCTTAAATGCTGTGGTTGGGCGGCGGCTGCTCTCTTTGTATATAGGCTGGTGGCTAAGTACATGTAATAGAGATTCCAAGGT
>JAGTTF010000247.1:87206-102047 GCA_019095985.1 Streblospio benedicti
CCTTTTTCCGGAAAAACGCCCCGATATAAAATTGTGGAATCAATGTACATGTATATGGCTGGCGCCGGGTGAATAAAGACGTCCCCGCTACATGTCATTTTACGGGCGGGAGTTCAAATAGCGGATCCGTTAAGGGAGTGCTAACGGCGCATGTATAAAGACACCCGCAAATCCGACGATCACCCGCTCACTGTTATTGACTTTTAAGTACAAAATTCTCCATAAAAAAAAATGCGTTCCACATGTCTTGAAAACAAATTGAGATTGGCATCAAATTTCGAATGCATATGTTTTAGTCTTTCAGTATGTGTATATAGTCTTATATATGAATGATATGCGTATTCTTTAAATGTATTGTCTGTTAACTTGTACTCTTTTTTTTCTATTGAATTTCTAGTAATTGTTTAAGCGCACGCACTAGAACACCGTTAGTGAATAATGCGCTCTACAAATTTAATATTAGATTATCATGCTTGACGTATTAACAGCATGTAGTAAGAGGGAACAATGAACCAATAAGTTTTAATATACATATTTGCTCATGGACATTAGTAACTTTCATTCATGAAAATCTTAAGTGGCGTTTGCAATCGGGGATACATTTTACAGCATTCACAACGGCACCTCGTGACCTACCTATAACGTGAGCAATGTCAAAAGTAAACAGGTGGATACCCTCACCTAAATAGATATCAGAAATCATAGTACTTATTTGATGAAGCTAGTACTAGTACTCTAGTGAAATGAAAGAACAATAATTGTATTTTGATAACCTGGTAAAATATTTCATATATTTCTATTATTTATGAACAAAATTTGATAAAGATCATGATCACAACTTAAACTGCCCATAACTGGAACACTTGCTCACACTTGAAATAGTAGGGGTCTAGAGACTAGATCGACGTATCTACATCATCGTCATATCTCACAACTGTATACGCAGTACATGTATATAGTTTATATATAACAAGGACTTGTAAAGGCAGTGTGAATGTATTTTGGCACTCTTCTTCAACTATCATGATTCCAACAAAATGCATTGCTAGAGTCGTCTTAACAATGTGCATTTAAGATTGCATTTCCAGGCAAGCTCTTTCATAAAATAACATTGTCACTATCAGACCGTTGTAATGAATCGTGTAAAGATTTATTTTTACAAATCCAAAATCCTAACCATAAACTCAATTGTCTCCTTCCTGTTAAACGTCATATCAATATCAATCTACGCAAACCAATACTATACCGAATTCCAAGTTGTTTCAGTGAGCGGTATAAAAATTCTCTTGCCCCATATATATAGCCAAAGCCACTTTCAGTAATGTTTCTAAAATTAACTTGTCTTATTGTTTTGATAGTTACAGACGTCTACCACATTCTTTTGTATCTGTATTCTATGAATCTTATTCTGTGTAGTGATTTATGTACCATGTATTCACATTCTATGCATATAGAAACAAACTACTTAAAGACTTTTATCATTCTTTTAATAAACTGTGCAATGATCAACGATGACGAATATATTCTTTTGATGACTTAAGATCTTACCTAAAAGCAAATCATGTTCCGGGTGACTAGTATGAAACATGTTACGAATAACAATATATCCTAAAATAACCAATGATAATGAAAACCCCGTAATCAAATATTTGCCAGTAACCACCATGAGTGAAGATAGTATTCCAACATTATTATTCACCCATAAACAATAATTTGATGAGTTTGCATAGGAAAAGTTGTATATATATCATTGTTATCTGTCCTACAGTAACAAGTCATATCTTATGAACAGTTGTAGGGTGATATAGTTTATGAAGATCTATTACCGATTTGGAGCTCACATTTCAAAATCAAGATGTTTGTATACTTCTACAGTCTCCCGGGTACAAACTACATAACACCCACGAACATATCCTCTAAATAGTCAAATTCACTTGAACTGTTCAGATATGTGATAACGTCATAACACACCAAAATTTGAAACATAGGGATTGAGACAATTACAATTCAAATACAACTACAAAAATGTAGATGCGTACGCTGGCAACGTTTCTCCTAAAACCCAATGGCTCTTTGGATGGTTGTAACCGGTAATAAATCTAGTAGAACCTACAGTGTACAATTAAGACCACCTCTATAATAAGATCACCTTTCTCGGTCCCGATCCTTCAAAATGATTCCTATGGAAACCTCCATATAAAGACCACTTATCCATTGAAACCATTTTGAGTCACTCTTACAAATTGTCGTGATAGGGTGATTATATATAAGAGAGGTTCTATTAAACTGGTTCCTGTAACAAATGCCATCAAATATCTTACAAAAATTAAACTAGTGTTCATTCATAAACTGAAATACCGAGTACCCTGTAGCTTGTAGTATCTAGTCTAAGTTGAATGTTGTGATACATGCATATGATCATGAAATTTTGAAATTTGATAATATGAATTTTGTTCTAACTTTCTTAATATATATAGCGCAATCTCCATTAAAAGGCCATCTTTATCGTGGAATGGCCATAAACAATATGCATCAAACAGAAGATTATATTTCATAGTTTTGAGGCAACTTACCCTAACGATAAGAATTATTATGCCCACTTATTGTAGTTACGATGTTTTAAGCAGTTTTTCAACACCAAAGACTGGATTTGCTACTTACATGAGAAGATATATGTATAAAGTAGAAATAATTTGGCTTAGCAGACCGACAGGCCGGAATTTCCACCACAATCTCACAAGCCTTAATTTTCCATTATCTGGCACACTATAATTTATACACAATGTCAGTTTTAATAAGTATTGTATATGGGCTGGGCCTGGATGATTTTTAATTGTCTAAAGTCTTATAAACATAGGTGAATAATCTATTTATCTGCATAATAGCTGCCCGAGATAGATTAGACGACCCGGGTCGGCGTCCATATGATGCCACCACTTGTCCAGCGGCAGTTGGTGGCTAATTGAAAACAGATGTGATCAACCTTGTATGATTGGCGTATATTCTTTGTGATGAATAGTATTTTAGCTCCATTTTATATAAATAGTATGACCCTAAATTACATATGAACATGCAACTTGTTAATTACAATACTGCCTTGAGTTAAACGCTCATGCCAACGAGATGGGGCCAAAACCCATCTCTAGTAAACGGTTCCACGGTACAATATAGATATAATCTTATACATCCATTTGACACATTATAGTATGCATTTAAACTCATGGTCTCACCCTCGCCTTTCCGTGCTAAGACCGGAGTCAGTAAAGCCGACTTGAGGCTTCACTTAGCTTATTTCAATCATCCATTTTGTCTTACCAAACATCTTGGTTATAATTATACGTGTCTCATTATTGACCTAGTTTCTGATCCACAGAAGCTGGAGCTACTTTATAATATTTTAATTAAAAAGAAGAGAACGACGGCTCGGGCTGTGGCCCAAAATAATGTTTGAGTTGCAGTGATTGGGCGTATGTGTCCGTTGACAC
The DNA here is from genome assembly GCA_019095985.1 of Streblospio benedicti. Classification (NCBI taxonomy): domain Eukaryota; kingdom Metazoa; phylum Annelida; class Polychaeta; order Spionida; family Spionidae; genus Streblospio; species Streblospio benedicti. The sequence goes on from JAGTTF010000247.1 coordinate 90,692, forward strand.
GCGTTACAGAAAAGTCTCTTGATCACTGGGAAGGTGACATCTAGGATTGATTATGATCAACGAGACGGTGATAATGATCACCACGGCAGGTGATGATAGATTTAGGGTTATTATACCCGTGTTGGCCAAGTGATGAGCCACAGCTCTTGTCTGATAATAGCAACCATTTTTGACATTCGTTGCATGCTGGTAGTAGTCAACCATGTGTTTAATGGTCGTTGAAAACGTTGATTCTGGAATACCAATATACATACAGAATATATTTTCTCTGTCAACCATCTTCATTGATTGCATCCATGGAATAAGAATGCTATGTATTTGCTCACCACAGGTTTTATACCATATAACTTACAATGTTCCAGGTTGATAATCTCGCGGAACATCGCTGATAATCACGGCTCGTGGCAGAATCTGGATAGTTTCTAATCCATAATGACCTGGCAGGCAGGTTTCAATAAGCTTACATAATGTATTGCATAACTCCAACAAGGCGGTAGCCTGTTTACCCGGTCGTAGTTATAACTGAATGCTGAATATTACTTAACTTATGACTTACCCTATATGGAAGTCCTAACCTCGTGCAGAGAAAACGTAATCCAGAGGACGGATACGTGCAGCGTTATCTATTACCCGGAGGATGATATATTTACATGGCCAGTGTGTGCGTGGGTTTGCGAATGTCACTCCACGTTCTTTTTATACCCAGCGGGTTACTGCCCCGCCACCTTTGAACATAGACCCCTGAGTTCGGGTCGGTATTTGAGCGACAAGAAGTGGTTTAGCACCCTATTACTTAACTGACCGCTACAGCGACGACAATATTACAATAGTATTGGGGTCCTCGTCTTTTACACTTACACCAAATATTGATTTACCCTCTATCTTAGCAACGGCAACGTTACCTACTCCACTTGAAAGTCACAAAACACATGAGGTGGGTAACTAGGCGTACAGGATACTAGTACCATGGCACTACTAGACGGCATACGGCGATATCAGCATGATATCTTACAGCAACACAATGTGAATTGCAGAAGCAGTGCAGCAATCCTCCCCCATGGGATGTTACCATGTGGCATACCCGCTTATTCCGCCTTACACATCCACGTCGAACCCACAACTCAAGCCAATGCGCATCAGCCATCGGGCACAATTGCTCACGCATCATTTGCTTCATATGTGTGTTAATGTTATATATATATAGACTCTGATGGGCATTTTACTTCGAATATAAAATTTATGGTGTGACAAATTTTCTGTGCGGCCAGGCAGGAACAATAGAAGATACCCCACGCTTAGCATAATATTTCATATTTTGATCAATATGCATTGATAATTTTAAATATTCATACTAAAGCTGCTAGTCCATCCTAGTAGTGATCAACACGGACGCACAATGTTGTAAAAGGCAGCTGGTGGAGCCGGTCGCGGAATAGTGCACATCCGCCCTTGGTTGCACCTAGTGCATCCGTGCTAAATTCTACGTATATTCATAAGAGTAAACCCCCACCATTTACCCTGCCTGTGAGAAGCAATTCTCTATGTGTACAACCAAATGGTCGTTCAGTAATAATTTAAAATCGAAGTGTTACACAAACACATTTTTATATGCACATGAATTTCACGTAGTTAATGGTATTGCCATTGTGTCCAGGCTGGGTTTATTTGTGGAAAAGATTGCATTGATGTGTGAGGAATTTTAAGACCGGTCTTCGGAATGACGCTTCAGGCCATAGAGAGCGTATTATCGTGGAGCGCTTATGTACGCCCAAAACCCTACTCCACAGGGTTCCATCTATGCGACCCAGGGGAGCTGTTCCATTAATCATTTTCAAAGCGGACCCAGGCAAAACAAAACAAAGCGTATTAATCATATAAGTGACTTTCCTGCAAAATCATTTTCAGAGTTTGGCAGTGATCTGATTCAAAGCAAGCAAAGCGAATACACGGTCCCGGCATTTCACATTATTATAAGTGACTTTCCTGCCTTATCTCTCGAAGTTTGGCAGTACGTTTCTGATTCACTGCGAGCAGAAGACATACATTGTCAGGCATTTTACGTATTACAGGCATGCATTGCCCTGCGGATTTTTCAGGTTTATAGCGGTCATTATTTTCATTGTCAACACAAGCATTACGCGCTCGAGTGACAGAAACCCGACATGACATGGCAATACGCATGACATATTGACTTTTGGACTGACTAGTGACACCCCACCCCTACCATTTTAATGAACACGAGTGACTTATTCAATGAATCAGCATACCACAGTGGAAGCTAATTACGCAATTGTTGAATTAAAACTTGAGGTTAAAAGTATTCTAAGATATGCACAGGTCATACAGTTAGGTTTGCATGAATGCAACTAATTTATCTTTTATTTTCAGCGGAATGGGGATGCAATACATCATAAGTTTGTAATTATATTTAAATGTTTTAGCTCTACGCAGCAGGTTCATGTCCCCACGACAGAGAAAACTTACATGACACTGGGCAATGATGCATACGATTATATTCTATGTAGCTACAGCGTGCCATTGCCCGGTGTTCATGGTAACGAAGTGTGAGGCCACACATGGTGGAAGAGTATTACAGGCCTACCAAACCGTCTGCTAAGCTTATTCGGATGTTTTCGTTACTTCTTAATGCAGTTATTGCTATTACTTTTAATTGCCATACCTGTATCAAATTATCAGATCAACACAAACTTGGAGTTTGCACTTTACCCATGCACGCCCCCAAACTATTTCATTGTTCATTATCCGTGTGCTATATTCATAGAATGTGTTTGGCAGGCCTGATTATGTACATAAAATATATATAGTTTACTATGTTAATGGTTACGTTTTATTGCCTTTTGATTATATATGTATATTTTTAGTTCTTAGAACGGATGCTGGTATAGTTGGAGATTTAGCGGCTGCAGGTTTCAGACGACTTAACAGCCCGGCTTCAAAAACCTCTCCAAAGGCCCTTGGACGGTGGTTGGGCCTATGTCACACGTCCGCGCCGTTCGAATTTTACGCCTCACAAAGAGAGCTAAAACGACTAGCGAGTCGCTCGCGTTTCTTTGAAGCAATGCTGGGGTATAACACGGGATATGAGCTACGCATACCCGTCCCCGTGTACATGACCCCTAATGAAGCCAAAAGTGACACACAATCTAGCTCCATGGCGTCGGAGAAAACGGCCGGGCTGTGTGACATAGTTACAGTAGCGAATCCAAACTTAGTGTTACCATACGGTCATCCAGCGCGGCATTTTCCGTCACACAATGCAACCTCGACAGTCGACACGTTGACCCCTCATGGACCTCTTTTGCATGATTTCCGCAGACCCACCATAGCCCTGGACATGTCTGTATTCTTATGCGCATGCAGGATTTTAAGTAGTGACCCGTTACATATTTTCCACGATTACCCATTTTCACCGTTCCTGGAACGAAAGGTTGGTGAGTTCCTGCATGTAGCCATCCTCCTATGGTCCGAATATTTAATAACCCCTGAACCACCCTGTATTGTGTGAAAAGAGGAGAATGCCCGTGCTGTACGACGCCCCTTTATTCAAGGAGCACTGGATATAAGGGGGATTACGCCAGCCATTGCCCGTTACATCATTGGAATACGTCGCCACCTACGATCAGTTATACGTTTATTTAACTCCAAATACGGCGTTGATTGCGTTTTCATCGGATCAAGCTGGTGGCATGTACCATACATGGCCTGTCAGCATCCACTCAATAGAGCTCCGCGTGATAATTCGTATAATACTGTGTTTTAATACACAAGGCTGTAAATATTTGTTTTTGAGTGGTTCGGACTATATGTCTGAAGTAGAGTTTGCCGCTGCTTGCATACGGTAAAGTGGCAGAAAGGCACTCGACCCCGTTGTGGAAATGGTAACCTGATCGATGGGCGTATGGCGTTCGCGATGGACCACGCACGGTGCGCCACGATATGCGAATCACCTCGGGTGCTTGGCCAACAAATACGTTTCTCGATTAGGTTGCTCCACACAGGCGGGCTTGAAGCCCCTTTCACCTGTGTGGGGTCCCAAACGTCCGCATGCTTGTATATATTAGTTTGATTAATGTTTTCTGCATGGCATGATTGCCGTTGATTGTTTTCAATTAAATGCTATTGAGCTTGCAGTGGTTTGATTTTTTTTATCAGCTTTTGTATGTGTATCGCTATTATAATTAAAATATTCCATATTTTCGCAAACAAGAGGGTTGTATAACAGTAAAAAGCAAAGTAATATAATAATAAGCACAATAAAAGTTAAAAAGCGAAGTAATGATTTTTATAAGTACATTGCAAACCAAACCGTATATAAACCATATGTAGATCAATATGTTGCAGAAAAACATCCCTGAGGTGCTGCAAAGGAACCAGCCACTACCACGCCAAACCGGTCATCCAGCACACTCACGAGACCAGGCAACCATAGTTGTATTCCAAAACCCACTACCACCCAGAGAGATGACGAAGATAGGAAAGAAACCTTCAAGTTTAAGAGCACCCCGTTCACATACAATAAGGAAACAGCAAGATTAGAGGCAAACACAACATCCTGATGAAAAACATAATGTAAACATCAATACAGACTCCACCAAAACCTAAAGACCAGAGCTTAGCGCCAATTCAAGCCAAACTAATGACAACAGAGCCAAAAAGAAAGTTAAAAATGAAGTTGAGAAGACTAATTAGTCAAGACAGCCCCAGTAAGCCGGAGGTTCCCCAATCCTTGGAAGGTTCCACAAAAGAAAGGGGCAAATAATACTTTGGAACCTAGTGGACCACCTGGCAACAACCATAAAACATAAACATAAGAAAAAGAGAAGCGAAACAAAATCAAGACAATACTTGAGTGACACAACGAAGCCTTGGGAGAGAAGAATAATGACAAAAACAAGAAAACCTGTAAACGGGTGCCTAAAGACACTACCAAAATAATCTAACAAACCGTACATCAGCACAAGAGCTTCCCGAACACCAGACGAGGCCATGAACGAGCAGCGAGGTGGTGGGTTAGGAAATGAACTTGGTTGTCCTGAGAACGTGAGGTACACAACAATGGACCAGAGACTATAAACATAACTAGAGCGTGACGGCTGTATTCCAGTGCCTCAGTGAACTTTTGAGTAATAGACATGATATGAAAGTGCAACAGTTGAAAAGTGAACGGTTTGGTAGTAAAAACCCCCTATTTTCTGACTAACAATAGGCTACTAACCTTTAACCTTGCCGAACCATATTAGGGCCATTTTTCAAAATTCAGTGTTGAGTTCGGGAAGGCGACCAAATGAGAATACTAACAAAGCTACCCGGTAATATTGTAAGCATTATGATATATATATATATATATATAACACTGTGTAGGGCGTCCAGAATCCAGGTTTAAATTAGTTGAGTGTATATGAAATGTAATATCAATTTTCATTATTTATGTACAATAATAGGGACCTCGAAGTGTCATACTATGTTAGGAAATGGGCAGGCAGAACCCAGTTAGGCATGTAACATGATGCGGGTAAGATCTCACCCCGCACATGGAGGTCCACACCGATGGATTGGAATATGTAACATGAATGGCAACCCCAACATCGGTTAGTTTTTTTTTTTTTAAAAAAGGGGCTCTGACCTGCCAAGATAAGTAAATATCATAGGTAGCGATCAGGGTGCGCGGGGTTTGTCGTGACCCGGGCTTGCGGGACCGGGCACGCGCTGTACATGTCCCTTTAGAATGGAATTCCATTCTCGCAAACAAGAGGGTTGTCGTATAAGCTCGTGCCTGGTTTGACATAGAGTCCTGGACACGGCTCACCTGCCGCGTCCCCTAGAAAATACAAATAAGGGAAGTATCCACAAGCCAACCACCGGGCGAGCGCGCCGCTGTCCTGCCGCCTAGCGGCAGCATGCCTGAGCCGCTAGCATAAAAAGCGGCGGCGCGTGGTCTCGACACGACTGCTCTACTCCCCGTTTCACCAGCTGGACTTGCTATGTATCCGTGTGAGCAGAGCTGAGAGTGGGGCAGCCGTCAGCGATCATTGGTGAATGTATACCCCTTTAGTAATCTAAGTAATCGTACCCTGGACTTTAGCGTGTGTGTTATGTGTGCAATGGATTCTGGACTTTAATATAATCGCGGTAGTGACACTAACAACAACGGAATAAATAGAATAGTAACCTCATCTGGACGTCTCTTCATTCATTTAACTAAATCCCCACTTACAGTCTAAGACAATATTAGTGCGCATCCACGATTACATCTACCCGAGCAATCACGTTTCCCCTGCCTGTGTGACCACGGAGGTGACGCGGTATTCCCCCAGGACCCTTGAGGAGGACGGAGTAAGATTTTTTTATGTTTAAGAAATGTAATAATGGTTCATGATGTGTAAGATTTTTTTATCTTTTTAAGGAAATGTAATAATGGTTCATGATTAGATATTTTTAGTTGATTCAACAATAGTATGTGAATGTTATGGAAATATTTGGTATCTAATTAGATCATTTTTGTCACTTTATAGATTCACCTTCTTCTTCCTCAAGACATCTTCATGTCAACTTCTTCATGTCAACCTTCATTAATTAATGTCACCTTGTCACGGATTGTGTTATTGTTTTAAGTCACCCTATGTCAGAACATTAGAAGCGTTGATAAATAAAGGTACATCACAAAACCTTGCCGCATTTTTTTATTATGTCGCCTTACATCGCCAACAGAGGTTCTTCCATTATTAGCATTGCTTATAAACGATTACAGTTTATAGATATAATCAATTTTACTGGACCCACAACAAATTTAAGCAAATATCTGCAAACGTATAAAATTGAAGAAAAGAAACAATTTTCCCCATACAAATATTTTGACAGTTTAGAGGAACTCAATTATCCGTCACTACCAAGTAAAGAACAATTTTATAGTTGGTTAAAGCAAAAGCATATCTCTGACGACGAATACCTACTTTGTCAGCAATTATGGAGGCAAAAAAAGAATGTCTACTATGAGAGATTTGCTTATTTATTACAACATTAGCAACGTAACGCCGTTTCTTAAAGCAATTGAGAATCAATTTGATTTTTTTACCAATCTTAATATCGACATGTTTAAACATGCGGTAACTTTGCCAGGATTGAGTTTGAAAGTATTGTTTCAATTTATTCTGAAAACGATTAATATGCCACAAATATATTAAAATGAAAGAATGAGAAATGACGATGATAATGATAATAGTCTTTATAATGAATGGAAACAGAATTTGTATGGCGGATTGTCAATAATCTTTCAGAGATTTCATTCGAAAGACGTCACATTCATCAAAAATAATCAAAAACCAACCCTGTTGCAGGATATTGGGGTTAGATTGCACAAATTGTTATGGCTCCACTTTTTCAACTTTTCAGACAGGTCTTTTACTGCAGATATTTTGTTTTGACAATTTTTCACGTCAAGAAAGTCATTCCATATGGGTTTGAAGCAGTGAATTGGTTTCACTATATCATGTATAGCGAAAAAATTTCATTCAGCACAAAATTTAATGGCGGCGAAAAAATATTGACAATTTATTTGTAGACGGATATTATTCCACTTCTCAAACCATCTATAAATTTCACGGATGCTATTTTCACGGTCACGACTGAGGCGGAACATCGAAGCGGGGACGAAGATCGTTAAAAAAACAAAAGATTTGACAAATTGTTAGAAAAAACAAAAACAAAAATTAGCAAAAAATGAAAAAGGGTATAAAGTTATAGAAATGTGGGAATGTGAGTGGAAAAAGATTAAATGCGATATTTCTGACGCAGAAAAACAGATCATGGCGATGATCATTTTTTTTCGATTTTAAGGTTCACCCTGTCAGTCTAGTCGATATTGACACGGTCTGACGTATGATATCTGAAGATAGATTATTTGGATTGTGTAAAGTTGACATCGACACTCCGAATGAACTAAAAGATTATTTTGCAGAATTTCCACCCGTTTTCAAGACCAAAAATATTCAATTGAATGATGTCGGCGAATACATGAAAAAAAATGCTATTGATTCCGGGGCTAAAAAGCAATATGGTTAGTAAATCGTTAATTCTAGTTACTTTGGACAAAACATGTGGATTACAACTCCACTGATAAAATGGTATATAAAACAAAATCTGTGTATCAAAGTTTTCAAGGTCGTCACTTTTAAACCAGAGTTTTGTTTTTTAAAAATTTATTGATGTTGTTACTGAAAAACGGACATTAGGTGACGTTGACGAAAAAGTCGATTTTGATAGCTCATAGATGAAACTTTTGAGTAATAGTTGCTATTTTAAGCTTATTCAGAATTACGAGAAACAATTCCAGGTAACTTTCGGCGACGATTATAAAGCACAATGCAAGGTGAACAAACCTAATTTTCATCGTTTAGAAGAATTGATCGAAATCTTTTTACGAGATTAACACCATACCGATGGGATACAAGTCAAATTACCTCTAGTTATGATTTTGTTTGTTCTTCAGCACGCAAAATTGATCATTCTTCAGTTTATTTTACGACTTTTTAAAAGTTTATTTCAGAAACAAATGTTTACAGTTACTTAGGTACCATGTATTTTTAGCGGACCCAAATTGTAAGATCAATAACTTGCCAAGAAAACATTTGGAACCACATTTCTTTCTCTATTACCAAGAGAAACCTTTTCTGTGTGGTTGCAAGATGTTTTTATAAAGATTGACACATTTTGTGCTTCCTCTGTTTTGATTCAAATGCCTTCTTTCATATCTTGCACGAAACAACAAAAAAGGGGGTTCGGGGGTTTACCCCCATGATAAAAACACACATAGTCCCACATTTTCAGCGGCTCGTCTACATAAGCAGGAACTGTTTATCCACAGTTTTCACCAATCGTTTTTATTTGTGTCATTAATTTACTAGTCAAATTATCCATTTTTAAGTCCATGTAAGATTTTTGACAGGCAATCGGCCATAACACTTTTCGTCACTGTTCTGTGCCAGTTTACATCAAATTACAATAAAATTAATCAGGTGTGTTTTCTATTGCATACATTACACTTTCGAGTAACCAATAATGAAAATATTTTAATGTATTATAGAGATACTATTTACTGCATTGTGGATTAAATTTTTGTTGAAAATAATTGCAACAGTGCACATTTCAATAGGTAATTAGACATTCTTGTTTCTTGCACGTGAGGCCATAGTAAAGGCATCAACTTGATGCGATCAATTTGTTTTCCTTAATGTACAACAAGCGTAAATGATATTTAAGTTCATATAAAGCCAAATATAATTTAAGATCATATAAAAAGTAACCATGATTTATTTATCAAGCAAAAAAGGGTTCGGGGGTTTACCCCAATAAAAACGTTCAAAATCGTCACACATTTTTAGCTGTTCGTCTACATAAAAATATGAAGTGGAAGGACGTAAATGAGCTCTGTGCAAAAAACCGTACAAGATGTGCAAGATGGATGGCGAGTATCAAAAACATTTCCGTGTTTATGTTACAAATGATGGATTTTTTGGCCTATGAGTAGTGCGATGTACTAGTTCAATACATCAAAAAAATTGGGAACCACATTTTTTCTATATAGAGACAAAAATGTGGTTCTTCAATTTATTTCAATGTCTTAAAAGTTTATTTCATTTCATTCGCCGCTAATCTGACATAATCCGTTACTTAGTCACAATACAGATTCTGTATATTTAGCAATTTCCGCAAATGAATTAGAAGACTTGTTTGTTCCAGACTTAAGAGAAACATATTTTCGTGATATTAGACATAAATGGTTCCCCGACTGAATGCTGTAGCATTCACAAACTTGATTATGTGACGTGTAGATTAAAAAATAATGTGTGAATAAACCGCCATGTTGTCAAAAACAATATAAAAAGCAACCAGAACACCTGGTTTATTCAAACCCAAATTGGTTGGTGTTCGTTACATCGGACTTAGCCCAAAATGTTATTCCACTTCTGAAGGTGATGAAGTAAAATATTCAACTTTACAGATTTTGAAGAAATTATTAACCACACAAAAACGAAAAACATGTGTAAATAGAGGTTTTTCGTTACAAAAATGGTCAAATGTGTACATACTATCAAAACAAAACAGGGTTAACACATTTATATTTTAAAACTGCATAGTGCAAGATGACGGTGTTACTACAAATCCGTTGTTAATTTGATATAATCAAACTGTGATATGGAGTCTGTTGTTATGTTAAAGCTCGTTTCAGTCAATAATCAATCTGATGTATATATTGTAGTATAAAATAAATGAAAACGACATTGCTCACTTTTAACCATTTGTTAAAACTATACATATAATATTGACAATTTCACAACCTTTACCAATATACTTTCATTATTCATAGCACGATTTGTCGAAATCGTTATAATTATTTACAGTTATAGTTTAGACCTAGAAAATATAACATCACTTTTAGTGACAAATTCGTATAAACACAGTTTTATTAAAACGTCATTGGTGCGAACGTTATGAAATAGTTTTTTAAAAACGACATTGTACACTATCACAGTTCAACGATGAAATAGTCACTTCTTATTAATTGTTTCTAAACTGTAAGGATTAACGTTGTTATTTTTGAAAATAAAACCATGCTTTGAAAACAGTATATCAATTCTATATTTGCGATATAAGAGACCAATTTTGGTAAAAACGAATACATATATTATTAATTTCGATTGAAGAAATTATGGTTAATTCTTGTTGATCAGGTCAGGTCAAACCTACTTTAGAAATGAATATTTGAGTGATGGAAGTTACGCGCTTCCATACAATAATCCAATATTCTATAATTTATCACTAACCACGCTAACACACGATTTGAATTTATTTTAAGAACAGTCAGTTGAATAACAATAATAATATCAATATTAAATATTATAAGGGTGTAAACCCGCTTAATTATACATGAATCAACATTGAAAACGAAAAACACATGCAGCCTCATTTAATTTTATCTATCTAAGCAACACCTATTGTTAGAAATTAAATCCTGTTGACATAAATGTGTCTAAACGAATTAAACTTTAGTCGAATGAAGCAATAATATTAATTTTTTTACTGCATTGACTTTAAAAGCCCATTAGCATCAGAATTTGTTGTTGTAACCAATCATGTATTCACAGTTGGATTACACTTAAAAGCGATCAAAAAGTTATAAGTGTCACTAGAAATGGAACTGTGTAACACTTGTCAATATCACGCAATTCTTTTTTATTAAATTTTGATTGTTGTAGTGGGAGAGAATCGGTTGTAATAAGTAAAATTAATAATACCAAGCTTTTATTTTACGCAACACGTTCAGTTATTTGATGTAATT
>JAGTTF010000247.1:102147-112675 GCA_019095985.1 Streblospio benedicti
CGGACATTATTAAGTGACTTTCCTTCTTATCTCTCGAGTTTGGCAGTACGTTTCTGATTCACTGCGAGCAAAGACATACATTGTTAGGCATTTTTACGTATTACAGGCATGCATTGCCCTGCGGGATTTTTCAAGTTTATAGCGGTCATAATTTACATTGTCGCCACAAACATAACGCACTGAAAGTGACATGTCATGACATGTCATGACATATTGACTTTTTGACTTTGACTAACTGGGGTGACACCCCACCCCTACCATTTTAATGAACACGAGTGGCTTATTCAATGAATCAGCATACCACAGTGGAAGCTAATTACGCAATTGTTGAATTAAAACTTGAGGTTAAAAAGTATTCTAAAATATGCACAGGTCATACAGTTAGGTTTGCATGAATGCAGCTAATTTATCTTTTATTTTCAGCGGAATGGGGGGGATGCAATTACATCAATACATCATGGGTTCGTGATTATATCTATATGTTTTAGCTCTACGCAGCAGGTTCATGTCCCCACGACAGAGAAAACTTACATGACACTGGGCGATGATGCATACGATTATATTCTATGTAACTACAGCATGCCATTGCATGTTCATGGTAACGAAGTATGAGGCCACATGGTGGAAGAGTATTACAGGCCTACCAAACCGTCTGCTAAGCTTATTCGGATGTTTTTAGTTACTTCTTAATGCAGTTATTGTTATTACTTTTAATTGCCATACCTGTATCAAATCATTAGATCAACACGAACTTGGGTTTGCATCTTTTTACCCATGCACGCCCCCAAACTATTTCATTGTTCATTATCCGTGTGCTATAATCATAGAATGTGTTTTGGCAGGCCTGATTATGTACATAAAATATATATAGTTACTATGTTAATGGTTGCGTTTTATTACCTTTTTTGATTATATATGTATATTTTTAGTTCTTAGAATGGATGCTGGAATAATCGGAGATTTAGCGGCTGCAGGTTTCAGACGACCTAACGGCCTGGCTTCACGTACAACCTCTCCAGGGGCCCTTGGACGGTGGTTGGGTCTATGTCACCGTCCGCTCCGTTCGAATTTTACGCCTCACGAAAGAGCTAAAACGACTAGCGAGTCGTTCGTTTCTTTGAGGCAATGCTAAGATATAACACGGGAAATGAGCTACACATACCCGTCCCTGTATATGTATAGGTAATGCACCATCTAGTTCGATGGCGTCGGGGAAAACGGCCAGGCTGTGTGACATAGTTACAGTGGCGAATCCCGACTTAGTGTTACCATTCGGTCATCCAGCGGCATTTTCCGTACACACAATGCAACCTCAACAGTCGACAATGTCGACCCCTCATGACCTCCCTTGCATGATTTCCGCAGACCCACCATAGCCCTGGACATGTCTGTATTCTTATGCGCATGCAGAATTTTAAGTGGTGTGTAAACAAAAGTTCCTGTGTACGTCCAACCCCGCCGTAGCAGTGACATCACCTGGGTATGTGCCTCCCGCCAGGCACACCCCCCCAGCTCTGCAAACGAGCTAGACTCCTCGTTGTGTTTCCTCGACTACTGTGCACCAACCTGCCGGGACCACCGGTCGGTCCTGGGCTATTGGTGGGTACTGCCCAGGTTTCACGAGAGGCCTCCACGCGGGGAGGACTTCGCACTGGTGCTGACACGCCGAAGCTCAGGGCGTCCCCTCTGCCGCTCAACCACGGTAGACCGAGTCCACGACGTGAGGGGGAGGAAGGCCACCGGCCAAGCCTCGGTAAGACTGTGAAAAGGGCCTACTCCACGGGAGTAGGTTGCCAGCCCTACGCCTGCTGCTGCTGTACCAGCGTCTAAGAGAGAACTGCCGCTAATCGGCTTACAGCAGTATTCGGAAGTGAATACTTCATAATCCCTAATAGTGGCCATAGTAAACAACAACTCTATCAAGGTGTGTGTAACTGGGAGATCACCTAGTCCAGTGCAACGTACTTCAGGGGTTACTATACTTTGTGGTCATTCTACAATGAACCCACGCACTGGAGACCCTAACAACATTTGTTACAGGTGACCCATTACATATTTTCCACTATTTTTTTCACCGTCTCCTGGAACGAAAGGTTGAGAATTTTTTTAGCCAACCCCATGGTCCGAATACCTGATAGTGTGGGAGTAAGAAACCTATGCACGGATGCGAACGTGATTTCTGCTTTCTGAAGCTCATGAAAATTATTCAGCTAGGAGCAGTAACACCATGGGGACATATGAAGGAGATTCTATTGCACAGGAATAGAAAGTTGAGCTCGCATACCATATGCGGTATTGCCAGTGCCGAATGGCATAATGATATGCCATGCGACCTACAGGATTGCATGAAGCGGGCAAGAGAATTCCACTCCATGGAGTCCGCATTCTGGGACGAAGCACGGAGCAGTTCAATCGGACACTCACTCCCGCTAGGGCCTCAATCCGGACGTTACTCACGGAGCCTGTTGCCTCGCTACGGCACACGGGAATGCGTGTATAAATTTGTATGGAGTTGTTGGACGTGCCCCCATGAGAGTTCGGAAAAGGAACCATGTCCATATGTCCGTGAGTGCATTGAACCCCTCGATTAACCCATGGACCTCCCTGTATTGTGCAAGAAAAGGAGAATGCCCGCGTTGTGCGCCCCTATGTTCAAGGGGCACTGGATAAAAGGGGGATTACGCCGGCCATTGCCCGTTATGTCGGGTGGGGGATACGCCGCCACCTACGGTCAGTTATACGTTTATTTAACTCTGAACGGCGACTGATTGCGTATTCAATCAAATCAAATCAATAGCGTGTTACCGTGCATGGTCTGTCAGCATCCACTCAATAGAGCTCCCACGTGATAATCCAAATAATACTGTGTTTTAATACACAGGGTTGTAAATACTGTTTTTGAGTGGTTCGGACTATTTGTCTGAAGTTAAGTTCGCCGCTGCTTGCGCACGGTAAAGTGGCAGAAAGGCACTCTCGACCATTATGGATGTGGTAACCTGATCGATGGGCGTATGGCGCTTGGCGATGGACCACACACGGTGCGCCACGATATGCGAATCACCTCGGGTGCTTGGCCAACAAATGCGTTTCTCGATTAGGTTGCTCCACACAGGCGGGCTTGATGCCCATTCACCTATGTGGGGTCCCAAACGTCCGCATGCTTGTATATATTAGTTTGATTAATGTTTTCTGCATGGCATAATTGCCGTTGATTGTTTTATATTGAATCACTATTGAGTTTGCAGTGGTTTGGTTTTTGTTAGCTGCTTTTTGTGTATCGATATTATAATTAAAATATTCCATATTTTCGCAAACAAGAGGGTTGTATAACAGTGAAAAGCAAGTAATATAATAGTAAGCACAATAAAAGTTAAAAAGGCGAAGTAATGATTTTATAGATACATTGCAAACCAAACTGTATATAAACCATATGTAGATCAATATGTTGCAGAAAAACATCCCTGAGGTGCTGCAAAGGAACCAGCCACTACCACGCCAAACCGGTCATCCAGCACGCTCGCGAGACCAGGCAACCATAGTTGTATTCCAAAACCCACTACCACCCAGAGAGACGATGAAGATAGGGAAGAAACCTTCAAGCCTAAGAGCACCCTGTTCAAATACAATAATAAAGAAACAGCAAGATTGCCTAAGCAAACACAACGTCCACAGACACAAAACACCATGTCTCAGGGACAATGAACATCCTGATGAAAAACATAATGCAAACATCAATACAGACTCCACCAAAACCTAAAGACCAGACATAGCGCCAATTCAAGCCAAACTAATGACAACAGCGCCGAAAAGAAAAGTTAAAATGAAGTTGAGAAGACTAATTAGTCAGGAAAGCCCCAGTAAGCCGGAGGTTCCTGGGAAGGTTCCACAAAAAAAAAACCAAATAACACTTTGGAACCTGTAAAAACCACCTGGCAACAACCATAAATCATAAAAAAAAAGAAGAGAGAAAAAAAAATCACTCTACAATACTCGAGTGACACAGCGAAGCCTTGGGAGATAAGAATAATCACACAAAAACAAGAAAACCTGTGAACGGGTGCCTAAAACCCTGAAAAATGATCGAACAAATCGTACATCAGCACAAGAGCTTCCCCCGAACACACCAGAGACGAGGCCATGAACGAGCAGCGAGGTGGTGGGTTTAGGAAATGAACTTGGATTGTCCTGAGAACGTGAGGCCCACAACAATGGACCAGAGACTATAAACATAACTAGGGCGTGACGGCTGTATTCCAGTGCCTCAGTGAACTCTTGAGTAATAGACATGATATAAAAGTGCAACAATTAAGGAGTGAACGGTTTGGTAGTAAAACCCCTACTTTCTGACTAACAATAGGCTACTAACCTTTAGCCTTGCCGCACCATATTAGGGCCATTTTTCAAAATTCAGCGTTGAGTTCGGGAAGGCGACCAAATGAAAATACTAACAAAGCTACCCGGTAATATTGTAAGCATTATGATATATAACACTGTGTAGGGCGTCCAGAATCCAGGTTTAAAATTAGTTGAGTATATATGAAATGTAATATCAATTTTCAATATTTATGTACAATAATAGGGACCTCGAAGTGTCATACTATGTTAGAAATGGGCAGGCAGAACCTGTTAGGTATGTAACATGATGCGGGTAAGATCTCACCCCTGCACATGGAGGTCCACACCGATTGATTGAATATGTAACATGAATGGCAACCCCAACATCGGTTAAGTTTTTTTTTTTAAAGGGCTCTGACCTGCCAAGATAAGTAAATATCATAGGTAGCTATCGGGTGCGCGGGGTTTTTGACCCGGGCTTGCGGGACCGGGCACGCTGTACATATCCCTTTAGAATGGAATTCCATTCTCGCAAACAAGAGGGTTGTCGTATAAGCGTGCCTGCCTGGTCTGATAGAGTCCTGACACGGCTCCCACCTGCCGCATCCCCAAGAAAATACAAATAAGGGGAGTACCAATCACCGGGCGAAGCGCCGCCGCTGTCCTGCCGTGCTGGCGGCAGCATGCCTGAGCCGCTAGCATAAAAGCGGCGGCGATGCGGGTCCCGCCATGACTGCTCTACTCCACGTTCCATCAGCCAGACTCGCCACGCAACATCTGTGTGAGCTGAGCTGAGAGAGCAGGGGCAGCCAGCGATCATTGGTGAATGTGTACTCCCATTAGTACAATATAATATAAATGCATCTGGACCTTAGCGTGTGTGTTATGTGTGTGCAACGGATTCTGGACTTTAATATAATTTAAGGGTAGTGACACTAACAACAACGGAATAAATGGAATAGTAACCTCACATGGACGTCTCTTCATTCATTTAGCTAAAATACCCACTTACAGCATAGAACAATAGTTTAGTGCGCATCCACGGTTATTTCGACCCGACCTATCACGGTTCCCCTGCCTGTGTGACTACGGAGGTGACGCGGCATTCCCCCCCAGGAGCCTTAAGGAGGACGGAGCTACATCCCGACAACCCCGACGCTGTAGGCAGGAGGAGAGCACCCCTCGGCTACCGGATGCGACATGTACATCCATCTAATAAACAAAACATAGTATGTGTTCAAGTATTACATATCACAATGGCGAACATGAAAACATCCCCATGACAGTCACAACACAGTCCCACAATCCTCACTGTCTTGGTAGATGTCCAGTCTCCATGACCACCCTGCAATGGAACAGAACCACTGGGCCTTGCCTTCCTTTGAAGCTCTTTTGATCTTTTGTACATGGTAAACGAGGGTGTCTTCAAAGGTTCTTATCCTGTTCCATTTACAAGGACGATCCTAGGTTAGGTCCCTCGCGGTTCAGCAGGCGGTTCTGTAGCTGGGCATACCTTTGTTCTCATCAGGTTGTGCAGGAGACAGCAGGTGGTAACAATGAGACGAACAGTGTCTGGCTCCTGGTCCATTGTTGTCAGCAGCACACGGTCACTGTTGTTGTAGATTTGGGCATCAAAATCTATGTACGTGAATTTGAAGTCTGAGCTCACCATGGCAAAGAGTATAAGTGGAAACCCTTTGTAGTTGTAGGATTCTGAAGCACTGTGCAAGGGACACTTGATCTGCTTGGCATCAATTGCACCTGTGGTGTGAGGAAATATCCGCCTCGCACCAGTCGTCAGCCATGGATTTCCAGTCTTGCTCCATGTCAGGTAGACTCTTTTTGTGTGTTCAGCCAGCATGGTTGTGCACTTTCTCTGACTACCGTACTGATGGTGTTGTGGAGACATGACGTATGACATGTCCTTGTACCTGTGCCAGAGTTGAAGGCCACACTCAGACCAGGTTGTAGGCTGCCGGTAGTTCGGGTCTGCTTCTTCAGTCGTCCAGCAAGGTGTAGAGACATCTTATCAAACATTTATAGAGGCTTTTGCAGGAAGTTCACAAAGGATGAGGAGTCCACATAGTACGGTTAAGCCATCAGGTTGTGGCATAGGCCCTTACATTGTCGCTTTTTGGCGTGCATTGAGGAGGTTTTGAGCAGCAAAATACCATTGCAGACCGAATGCAGGGGTACTGATCAATAATAATATTCTTAGAAAGTTTTTGTCTGTGGATTATCAGCGACCTTTCAGCGAACATAAAATGGACAGTGAACGTATTGTTAGCATAGCTGGCAGATTGTTGACCTACATGACATTTGTCAGACCATTACCTTGAAGACTGAGAGCCCGTGGTACACAGATGAAATTAGAATTGCGAAGAGGGAGCGACGGAAAGCGGAAAGAAAGTGGAGATCTTCGGGAAAACTAGAGGTACACAAACAAATATATAGAGAACACTGCAAAATTGTTAGCAAGCTGTGTAAACAAGCAAAACAGGATTATTACTGCTTAAAAATAGAGGAAAGTGGAAAGGACCAATTCAAAGTGTTTTCAATTGCGAATGATCTTCTCAATAGAAACAAAGAAATAACACTGCCCTCAATATCAAATAATTCAATATTATCACAAACATTTGCGGACTTCTTCACTGACAAAATTAAGAAAATCAGGGAAACATTCACAAGCAAAAATGATGAGGAAAATTTAATATTGGACAATTATAATGAAGATGAACTTGCTAATGAAATAATAGAACTTGATCTTCCCATGTTTACGCTTACAACAGAAAATGAATTAAGAAAAATTATAATGGGTGGGAATTCAAAATATTGTCATCTAGATCCTATTCCCACACAACTAAAATCGTGTATAGATGTGTTGCTACCTGTGCTTGTTAGAATAGTCAATAGTTCTCTGTCTGATTCTTGTGTTCCATCATCTCTTAAAGAAGCCACTATTTCGCCACTGCTGAAGAAACCTACCCCTTTTGATCCTGAAAAAAAGTTTGAAAATAAATGCCTGTCATCCAAACTTTACATGAGGATATCAGTCAAAAGCTGATAGAAAAAGTTGTTGTGTGCAGAATAAATGCTCATATGTATCAGAACAATTTACATGAGGATTATCAGTCATTCTATAATTGTGGACACAAAATTGTACCCCTTTACTCTCTGCACATTCACGTTTTGTAAAGGACATGTAATAACTATTAACTAATAATAATTTTCATTTGACATGTGCATACATGTAAATCAGTATGCCAAGTATACCATCTGCAAAGCTTTTCGTTTACCTTTTAGTATAAAGGCAATAAAATGATTTTAATTTTTTTTTTTGCCGAAACAAGTTTTGGCGTGTGTGCACTTTTCAAGCACCCCGAGTTTGGCGTGTGATTCTAAGTTTCATGTGATGTGTATCTTAGCCATACAACTAAACTGTAAAGCAATTTATAGGAATACATACGTCAAGTCTTCATATTAAATGCATCAGCTTCGTCTACATTTCAATTGAAATAAACTAATAACGTTCTCATACTTAGATAATGGAATTTATTATACAATGTCAATGACTGATAATATACCATGACAATGGTTTTATAGATTATGTTGGCGCAAATTAGATTTATCATATTTTTCCACCAGTAAGTTTACAGTTTCATAGTGTCAGGGATGTCATGTATTAAGAAATGTTATGATATATGCCAAGGACTATGGTTGATACATCAAAAGGGAATTTGCTAAGTGCAAATATAGAGTTGCATAATTCTAGTGTGAAATGCACCTGGGTATTTTGTTTTGTTTTTTGGTTTTTTTTCAAAGAAAGGGCCTTTTTACACTTCATTCAATATTATGTTGACATCTAACCAGCACTTCGAAAA
This sequence comes from Streblospio benedicti, assembly GCA_019095985.1. NCBI lineage: Eukaryota > Metazoa > Annelida > Polychaeta > Spionida > Spionidae > Streblospio > Streblospio benedicti. The sequence goes on from JAGTTF010000247.1 coordinate 110,364, forward strand.
ACAACAAACATGTTTATCATATGGCTTAGAGTGACCACTGATGTTTTATCTTTGTCTATAAATTGACCCTGCGCCTATAAGTATGAAATACATTGAACATGAGGGCATGTTTCCAGTTGGATTCAGACACTAGATCGTCAGTACACCACACCAAACTTGTTTTGCCCTCCACGCCAAACCTTGTTACATATAACTGACAAAGAAAAAATTCATTTTTCTATGGGCAGACGGCTCTAGAGTGCCTGATCGCATGCATGTGTGCTATGTGCCGAGAGTCTGATGTATACACTTTTAAAAGACATCGAGAATGGATGCATTTAAATATTATCTGAAATTGAATGATTCAAAGACAGAATTTATGGTAATTGGATCTCCACACACCGAAGGAAACCAAAATTGCTTCTATCAAAATAGGTGATGAAATCATCAACTCATCACATTCAGCTCGAAACATTGGTGCAGTCTTTGATGAGAATCTGTCCATGAAAGATCACATAGCCTCAGTCACAAAATCATGCTATTATCATCTTAGAAACATTGGCAAAATTAGAAAAAACCTAACTCAAAATGCAGCACAAACACTCATTCATTCCTTTTTGACTTCAAAAATAGACTATCTAAACAGTTTATTAATTGGCTTTACCTGAAGGACTAGTTCAAAAAACTACAAAAAAATTCAAAACGTTGCGGCAAGAATTCTTACTGGATGCCAGAAAAGACAGCACATTACACCGGTGCTAAAAGAGCTGCATTGGCTCCTGTGAAAAGCAGGATTAAATACAAAATCCTACTATTGACTTTTAAGGCTCTCCATGGACAAGACCCAGGATACTTGAGGGACCTCATCACACCATATGTGCCCACACGTCGCCTCAGATCAGCAGATCAGCACCTTCTCTCTGTGCCACGTATCCAATCAAAAGACTGGTGAAAGGGCATTTGCGTGGGCTGCTCCACATTTGTGGAATGCACTTCCGATTCTCCCAAGAGAACTTTCTGAGTTGAACAGTTTTAAATCTCAACTAAAAAACACATTTATTTCACAGTGCATTTGACTAGGTACCGGATATTACTTTTGGGTATGAACTGTAAATAATTGCAAATTAAATGGCATCCCTAATCTAAGCAGAGATATTCATTAATGAGTCAACTTATTTCTAGAAAATTTGGATATTTCAGACCATGTAAATGTATTTGTATTTTATTGTGTATTTTAACTAGTTTATGTGAAGCGCTTTTGAGCTATATTGCATATATTCTATTTATGTAGTTAACTGCGCTATAAATAAAAGCTTATTTTTATTTATTATTGTAAGGGGTTTTAATAGCTATGCATTTGCTTAACATAAACTGACCCCAGTGAGACATAGGTTTTATAAAGTTCACAGATCAGGTCTCAATTTGTCATCACCAGTCTGTAACTCCCAACCTTGAGTAACTGTATAGTATATTACTACATGCAGTCAAAAATGCGGATTGGTTGCATTGTGACAATAATTATTCCTAATTTAGAACTCATCGACTATTTTGACATATAATCAATATGTTCAATATAGTTGTTCGACCAAGACTAAGTGTGAAGCAACTATGAATCTTTATCAATCCAGAAATTTAAATAATGAACCATGGTTACTCTCACTGCCTTAGTCATATAAGTAGTATAAGTTGGGACCTACGGGAGAAGCAATTAGGGGCTACACGGGAGAAGCAATTAAAATTCCTCAGCCGGGGGCTATACGGGAGAAGCTATTAATCACGCCGGCTGAGCAGGTGGCGGCGGCGTCGGCGGCGGCGGAGCGTTGGTCGGTCATCGAGCCAGAACGAGGGGAGCGCGGGATAGTTGGGGGGGATCGCTATTTCATAAAATCAAGACGGTACACCGCGATAATCCTACACTCGATAAAGCGTTCAGTCGAGCCGCGAGCGTCCTAGGAAGCCGGGTCGGGCTAGCTACGCCATCGAGATCGTGGTCGGCGCGGGATCGAAGCGCGGGTCGGGCGGATCGCTATTTCATAATACGGTACCGCGATAATCCTACACTCGATAAAGCTGCTTCAGTCGAGCCGCGAGCGTAGTAGGAAAACTGGTACACTAGCTACGCCATCGAGATCGCGGGTCGGTGGGGATCGATTTCGCGGGGTCGGCGGATCGCTATTTCATAATACGTACACCGCGATAATCCTACACTCTGGCAAAGCTGCTCAGTCGAGCCGCCGTAGCATAGTAGGGAAGCCGGTACGCTTAGCTACGCCATCGAATCGTGGGTCAGCGATCGAGCTGGGTCGGGCGGATCACTATTTCATAATACGGTA
>JAGTTF010000248.1:0-19352 GCA_019095985.1 Streblospio benedicti
CAAACCCATCCCCCACCCCCAACCCCTCATCAACCCCCAATCCCCCCTCCAGACCCCAACCCTCCCCAGTCCCCCTCATCCCGCCCCCTTACCCTCCAGTCCCACTCATCCCCCCTTCTCCCCTTCCTCCATCCTCACTCCCCATCCCCATCCCGCCTGGGTCCCCATCCGTCCTCCTATCCCCCCTTCCCCTTCCCCCCCAATCCCCCCTCCCCCCATCCCATCACCCTCCCCCCCCTCCCCCTCCAATCATCCTCCAATCCCCACCCCCCATCCCCCCTCATCCCTATCCCCCCCTCCACCCCCCCCATCCCAACCCTCCAAACCATCCCCCCATCCCCCCCATCCCTCCTCCCCCCCTGCCCCCCGGTTGAAAAACTCCTTTCCCCTCAATCCCCCCCTCCAGTCCCCGGCCTCAGTCCCCCCCTCGTCCCCCCGTACTCTCGCCCCTCATCCCGCCCCCCCCGTCGGCCATCAGCCCGTCCCCATCAGTCCCGGCCCTCAATCCCCAACCCTCCCCAATCCCAATCCCTCCAATCCCCAACCCCTCCAATCCCCGTCCTCCCAGTCCAACCCTCCCAGTCCCATCCCCTCAATCCCAACCCTCCAATCCCATCCCTCCAATCCCAATCCCATCCCTCCAATCCCAACCCTCCAACCCCATCCCTCCAATCCCATCCCTCCAATCCAACCCTCCAATCGTCAATCCCATCCCTCCAATCCCAACCATCCTCATCCCCATCCCTCCATCCCTCAGTCACCCTCCATCCCAACCCATCCTCCCCATCCCATCCTCCAGTCCCGTCCCTCTGACCCCCAATCATCCGTCCCGTCATCAATCCCGTCACTCCCCTCAATCCCATCCTCCCCAATCCCCAGTCCCTCCGGTCCCATCCCTCAATGTTTCCTCCCCGATCCCAGCCTCCAATCCCATCCCTCCAATCCCAACCCTCAATCCCATCCATCCCATCCCTCAATCCCATCCCTCAATCCCTATCCAGTCCATCCCAAAAGCCAATCCCATCTCCCTCCAATCCCAACCCTCAATCCCAACCCTCAATCCCATCCCTCAATCCCATCCCTCCAATCCCCTCCAATCCCCATCCCATCGTCCTCCAGTCCCATCCGTTAAAGGCATCCATTCTCCTCCAATCCCAACCCTCAATCCCCAACCCTCAATCCCCTCCCTCCAATCCATCCGTCCTCAATCCCTCCAATCCCATCCCTCCAATCCCATCCCTCCAATCCCAACCCTCCAATCCCATCCCTCCAATCCCATCCCTCCAATCCCATCCCCACTCCCCATCCCCATCCCTCGTCCTGGGTATTGACGTTAAAAGGCATCCGTTCCTCCCTCCAATCCCAACCCTCCAATCCCAACCCTCCAATCCCATCCCTCCAATCCCATCCCCCAATCGGCCCCCAATCCCATCCCTCCAATCCGTCCCTCCAATCCCAACCCTCCAATCCCATCCCTCCAATCCCAACCCTCCAATCCCAACCCTCCAATCCCATCCCTCCAATCCCATCCCCAATCCCATCGTCCTCAATCCCATCCCTCCAGTCCCATCCCTCCAATCCCAACCCTCCAGTCCCATCCCAATCCAATCCCCCTCCTCCAGTCCTCATCATCCCTCAATCCCAAACCCTCCGTTCCCATCCCTCCAGTCCCAACCCTCCAATCCCGTCCCTCCAATCCCATCCCTCCAATCCCATCCCTCCAGTCCATCCCTCCAATCCCATCCCTCCAATCCCCCATCCTCCAATCCCATCCCTTCAATCCCATCCCTCCCCAATCCCCATCCCTCCAATCCCATCCCAATCCAATCCCAACCCTCAGTCCCGTCCCAATCCCCATCCCTCCAATCCCGTCCCTCCATCCCATCCTCCAGTCCCCGTCCTCCCAATCCCATCCCGTCCTCCAACCCTCCAATCCCATCCTCCAATCCCATCCCTCCAATCCCATCCCTCCAATCCCAACCCTCCAATCCCATCCCTCCAATCCCCATCCCTCCAATCCCATCCCTCCCATCCCCATCGTCCGTCCAGGTCCCATCCCTCCAATCCCATCCATCCATTCCTCCCTCCATCCCAACCCTCCAATCCCCTCCCTCCAATCCCATCCTCCAATCCCATCCTCCAATCCCAACCCTCCAATCCAATCCCCGGCCCCTCAATCCCATCCTCCAATCCCAACCCTCCAATCCCCGTCCCTCCAATCCCACCCATCCATCCCAGCCCTCCAATCCCATCCCTCCAATCCCATCCTCAGTCCCATCCTCCAATCCCGGCCCTCCAATCCCACCCTCCAATCCCATCCTCCAATCCCCCTCCAATCCCCTCCAATCCCATCCCTCCAATCCCAACCTCCAATCCCATCCCTCCCCAACTCAATCCCCATCATCCCAACCTCCAATCCCAACCCTCCAATCCCATCCCTCCAATCCCAACCCTCCAATCCCATCCCTCCAATCCCATCCCTCCAATCCATCCCTCCAATCCCATCCCTCCAATCCCAACCCTCCAATCCCATCCCTCCAATCCCCATCCCTCCAATCCCATCCCTCCAATCCCAACCCTCCAATCCCATCCCTCCAATCCCATCCCTCCAATCCCATCCCCCATCCCCATCCCTCGTCCTGGGTATTGACGTTAAAAGGCATCCATTCCTCCCTCCAATCCCAACCCTCCAATCCCATCCCTCCAATCCCATCCCCAATCCCATCCCTCCAATCCCATCCCTCCAATCCCATCCCTCCAATCCCATCCCTCCAATCCCATCCCTCCAATCCCATCCCTCCAATCCCAACCCTCCAATCCCCATCCCTCCAATCCCATCCCTCCAATCCCAACCCTCCAATCCCATCCCCAATCCCATCCCCAATCCCAATCCCCCCTCCCCATCCCATCCCTCGTCCTGGGTATCCGTTAAAAGGCATCCCAATCCCAACCCTCAATCCCAACCCTCCAATCCCATCCCTCAATCCAATCCCCCAATCCCCTCCAATCCCATCCCTCCAATCCCATCCCTCCAATCCCATCCTCCAATCCCATCCCTCCAATCCCATCCCTCCAATCCCATCCCTCAATCCCCATCCCTCCAATCCCAACCCTCCAATCCCATCCCTCCAATCCCATCCCTCCAATCCCATCCCTCCAATCCCATCCCTCCATCCCATCCCTCCCCAATCCCATCCCTCCAGTCCATCCATCCGTTCCCCTCCAATCCCAACCCTCCAATCCCAGCCCTCCAATCCCATCCCTCCAATCCATCCCTCCAATCCCATCCCTCAATCCCAACCCTAAAATCCCATCCATCCAATCCCTCCCTCCAATCCCAACCCTCCAATCCCATCCTCCAATCCCATCCCTCCAATCCCATCCCTCCAATCCCATCCCTCCAATCCCATCCCAATCCCAATCCTCCTCCAATCCCAACCCTCCAATCCCAACCCTCCAATCCCATCCCCAATCCCACCCCAATCCAACCCTCAATCCCATCCCTCCAATCCCATCCCTCCAATCCCATCCCTCCAATCCCATCCCTCCATCCCCAATCCTCCAATCCCAACCCTCCAATCCCATCCCCTCCAATCCCAATCCCTCCAATCCCCAATCCATCCCAATCCCCATCCCTCAATCCCCATCCCCTAAATCCATTCCCTCCAATCCCCATCCCTCCAATCCATCCCTCCAATCCTCCAATCCCTCAATCCCATCCCTCCAATCCCAACCCTCCAATCCCATCCCTCCAATCCCATCCCTCCAATCCCAACCCTCCAATCCCAACCCTCCAATCCCGTCCTCCAATCCCATCCCTCCAGTCCCATCCATCCAATCCAACCCTCCAGTCCCATCCCCTCAATCCCATCCCATCAATCCCATCCCAATCCCTCCAATCCCAACCCTCAATCCCATCCCTCCAATCCCATCCCTCCAATCCCATCCCTCCAATCCCATCCCTCCAATCCCAACCCTCCAATCCCATCCCTCCAATCCGTCCCTCAATCAATCCCCTCCAATCCAATCCCTCCCCTCCAATCATCCCTCCAATCCCATCCCTCAATCAATCAATCCCTCCAATCCCATCCCTCCAATCCCAACCCTCAATCCCAACCCTCCAATCCCATCCCTCCAATCCCATCCTCCAATCCCATCCCTCAATCCCATCCCTCCAATCCCATCCCTCCAATCCCATCCCTCCAATCCCAACCCTCCAATCCCATCCCCCAATCCCATCCCCATCCCCATCCCTCCTCCATCCCATCCTCCAAAAAACCATCCATTCCTCCCTCCAATCCCAACCCTCCAATCCCAACCCTCCAATCCCATCCCTCAATCCCATCCCTCCAATCCATCCCTCCAATCCCAACCCTCCAATCCCATCCCTCCAATCCCATCCTCCCAATCCCATCCCCTCCAATCCCATCCCTCAATCCATCCTCCCTCCCCAATCCCATCCCTCAATCAATCCCTCCAATCCCATCCCTCAATCCCATCCCTCCAATCCATCCCCCCTCCAATCCCTCAATCCCAACCCCCAATCCATCCCTCCAATCCCATCCCTCCAATCCCATCCCCTCAATCCCATCCCTCAATCCCATCCCTCCAATCCCATCCCTCCAATCCCATCCCCAATCCCATCCCCCAATCCCAACCCTCAATCCCACCCTCCAATCCCATCCCTCCAATCCCATCCCTCCAATCCCAACCCTCCAATCCCATCCCTCCAATCCCATCCCCCTCAATCCCCTCCCTCCAATCCCATCCCTCCAATCCCGTCCCTCCAATCCCATCCCTCAATCCCATCCCTCCAATCCCATCCCTCCAATCCCATCCCTCAATCCCATCCCCAATCCCATCCCTCAATCCCATCCCTCCAATCCCATCCCTCCAATCCCATCCCTCCAATCCCCATCCCCTCCATCCCATCCCTCCAATCCCATCCCCTCAATCCCATCCCTCCAATCCCCTCCCTCCAATCCCATCCCTCCAATCCCCCCTCCCATCCCCCATCCCTCCTCCAATCCCATCCATCCCTCCAATCCCATCCCTCCAATCCCTCCTCCAATCCCATCCCCAATCCCAACCCTCCAATCCCCATCCAATCCAATCCCCCAATCCCCCTCCAATCCCAATCCCTCCAATCCATCCCTCCAATCCCATCCTCCCTCCCAATCCCCATCCCTCCAATCCCATCCCTCAATCCCATCCCTCCCATCCCATCCCTCCAATCCCATCCCTCCAATCCCATCCCTCCAATCCCAACCCTCCAATCCCAACCCTCCAATCCCATCCCTCCAATCCCATCCCTCCAATCCCACCCCCAATCCCATCCCCCCAATCCCATCCCTCCAATCCCATCCCTCCAATCCCATCCCTCCAATCCCATCCCTCCAATCCCATCCCCCACTCCCCATCCCCCAATCCATCCCATCCCCGTCCTCCAATTCCGTTAAAAGGCATCCATCCCTCCCTCCAATCCCAACCCTCCAATCCCAACCCTCCAATCCCATCCCTCCAATCCCAACCCTCCATCCCATCCCTCCAATCCCAATCCTCCAATCCCATCAATCCAATCCATCCCCATCCCCATCCCATCCCGTCCCTCCCTCCCATCCCAACCCTCAATCCCATCCTCCAATCCCAACCCTCCAATCCCATCCCTCCAATCCCAACCCTCCAATCCATCCCATCCATCCCCAATCCCATCCCTCAATCCCATCCCTCAATCCCACCCTCCAATCCCATCCCTCCAATCCCATCCCCCTCCCAATCCCATCCCTCCAATCCCAACCCTCCAATCCCATCCCTCCAATCCCATCCCTCCAATCCCATCCCTCCAATCCCAACCCTCCAATCCCATCCCTCCAATCCCATCCCTCCAATCCCATCCCTCCAATCCCAACCCTCCAATCCCATCCCTCCAATCCCATCCCTCCAATCCCATCCCTCCAATCCCAATCCCTCCAATCCCATCCCTCCAATCCCATCCCCACTCCCCATCCCTCCAATCCCATCCCTCCAATCCCAACCCCCAATCCCATCCCTCCAATCCCCCATCCCTCCAATCCCCCCCTCCCAATCCCCATCCCCTCCCCAATCCCCCCTCCAATCCCATCCCTCCAATCCCCCATCCAATCCCATCCCTCAATCCCATCCTCCAATCCCAATCCCAATCCCATCCTCCAATCCCATCCCCAATCCCATCCCTCCAATCCCAACCCTCCAATCCCAACCCTCCAATCCCATCCCTCCAATCCCATCCCTCCAATCCCATCCCTCCAATCCCAACCCTCCAATCCCATCCCTCCAACCCCATCCCTCCAATCCCATCCCTCCAATCCCATCCCTCCAATCCCATCCCCCAATCCCATCCCTCCAATCCCATCCCTCCAATCCCATCCCAATCCCATCCCATCCATTCCTCCCTCCCTCCAATCCCATCCTCCAATCCCATCCCTCCAATCCCATCCCTCCAATCCCATCCCTCCAATCCCATCCCTCAATCCCATCCCTCCAATCCCATCCCTCCAATCCCATCCCTCCAATCCCATCCCTCCAATCCCATCCCCAATCCCAATCCTCCAATCCCATCCTCCAATCCCATCCCTCCAATCCCATCCCTCCAATCCCATCCCTCCAATCCCAACCCTCCAATCCCATCCCTCCAATCCCATCCCTCAATCCCATCCCTCCAATCCCAACCCTCCAATCCCATCCCTCCAATCCCATCCCCACTCCCCATCCCCATCCCTCGTCCTGGGTATTGACGTTAAAAGGCATCCATTCCTCCCTCCAATCCCAACCCTCCAATCCCAACCCTCCAATCCCAACCCTCCAATCCCATCCCTCCAATCCCATCCCCCAATCCCATCCCTCCAATCCCATCCCTCCAATCCCATCCCTCCAATCCCATCCCTCCAATCCCATCCCTCCAATCCCATCCCTCCAATCCCATCCCTCCAATCCCATCCCTCCAATCCCCCATCCTCCAATCCCCATCCCCTCCCAATCCCATCGTCCGGGTATCCAATCCCATCCATCCAATCCCATCCCTCCAATCCCAACCCTCCAATCCCCAATCCATCCCTCCAATCCATCCAATCCCAACCCTCAATCCCATCCTCCAATCCCATCCTCCAATCCCCCATCCAATCCCATCCCCCAATCCCCCCAATCCCATCCCCAATCCCATCCCTCCACGTCCCCAACCATCCATCCCCTCCCTCCAATCCCATCCCTCCAATCCCATCCCTCCAATCCCATCCCTCCAATCCCATCCCTCCAATCCCATCCCTCCAATCCCAACCCCCCAATCCCATCCCTCCAATCCCATCCCTCCAATCCCATCCCTCCAATCCCATCCCTCCAATCCCATCCCTCCAATCCCATCCCTCCAATCCCATCCCTCCAATCCCATCCCTCCAATCCCATCCCTCCAATCCCATCCCTCCAATCCCATCCCTCCAATCCCATCCCCCTCCAATCCCATCCCTCCAATCCCAACCCTCCAATCCCAACCCTCCAATCCCATCCCTCCAATCCCATCCTCCAATCCCATCCCTCCAATCCCCAACCCTCCAATCCAATCCCATCCCCACCCTCCAATCCCATCCCTCCAATCCCACCCCAATCCCATCCCTCCAATCCCCCTCCAATCCAATCCCATCCCTCCAATCCCATCCCCCTCAATCCCATCCCTCCAATCCCATCCCTCAATCCCATCCCTCCAATCCAAACCCTCCAATCCCATCCCTCCAATCCCAACCCTCCAATCCCATCCCTCCAATCCCATCCCTCCAATCCCATCCCTCCAATCCCATCCCCACTCCCCATCCCCATCCCTCGTCCTGGGTATTGACGTTAAAAGGCATCCATTCCTCCCTCCAATCCCATCCCTCCAATCCCATCCCCTCCAATCCCAACCCTCCAATCCCATCCCTCCAATCCCAACCCTCCAATCCCATCCCTCCAATCCCAACCCTCCAATCCCATCCCTCCAATCCCAACCCTCCAATCCCATCCCTCCAATCCCATCCTCCAATCCCATCCCTCAATCCCAACCCTCAATCCCATCCCTCCAATCCCATCCCTCCAATCCCATCCCTCCAATCCCATCCCTCCAATCCCATCCCTCCAATCCCAATCCCTCCAATCCCATCCCTCATCCCATCCCATCCCTCCAATCCCATCCCTCCAATCCCAACCCTCCAATCCCAACCCTCCAATCCCATCCCTCCAATCCCATCCCTCCAATCCCATCCCTCCAATCCCATCCCTCCAATCCCATCCCTCCAATCCCATCCCTCCAATCCCATCCCTCCAATCCCAACCCTCCAATCCCATCCCTCCAATCCCATCCCTCCAATCCCATCCCTCCAATCCCATCCCTCCAATCCCATCCCTCCAATCCCATCCCTCCAATCCCATCCCTCCAATCCCATCCCTCCAATCCCAACCCTCCAATCCCATCCCTCCAATCCCATCCCTCCAATCCCAACCCTCCAATCCCAACCCTCCAATCCCATCCCTCCAATCCCATCCCCACTCCCCATCCCCATCCCTTGTCCTGGGTATTGACGTTAAAAGGCATCCATTCCCAATCCCACCCTCAATCCCATCCCCTCAATCCCATCCCTCCAATCCCATCCCTCCAATCCCATCCCTCCAATCCCATCCCTCCAATCATCCCTCCAATCCCATCCCTCCAATCCCATCCCTCCAATCCCCATCCCTCCAATCCCCCTCCAATCCCAACCCTCCAATCCCAACCCTCCAATCCCATCCCTCCAATCCCATCCCTCCAATCCCATCCTCCAATCCCCTCCCCTCCAATCAACCCTCCAATCCAATAAAAGGCAATCCCCCTCCCAATCCCAACCCTCCAATCCATCCCCCAATCCTCCAATCCCAACCCTCCAATCCCATCCCCTCCAATCCCATCCCTCCAATCCCATCCCTCAATCCCATCCCCCAATCCCATCCCTCAATCCCATCCCTCCAATCCCATCCCTCAATCCCATCCCTCCAATCCCATCCCTCCAATCCCATCCCTCCAATCCCAACCCTCCAATCCCATCCCTCCAATCCCATCCCTCCAATCCCACCCTCCAATCCCATCCCCCCTCCCCATCCCCATCCCTCGTCCAATCCCCAACCCTCGTTAAAATCCATCCAATCCCATCCCTCCAATCCCATCCCCACTCCCCCCTCCAATCCCAATCCAATCCAATCCCTCCAATCCCATCCCTCCAATCCCATCCCCTCCAATCCCAACCCCAATCCCATCCCCCTCCAATCCCAACCCTCAATCATCCCATCCAGTCCCGTCCCCTCCAATCCCCCCTCCAATCCCATCCCTCCAATCCCATCCTCCAATCCCAACCCTCCAATCCCATCCCTCCAATCCCATCCCTCCAATCCCATCCCTCCAATCCCAACCCTCCAATCCCATCCCAATCCCCCTCAATCCCATCCCTCCAATCCCATCCCTCCAATCCCATCCCCAATCCAATCCCCCCCCAATCCCCATCCCTCCAATCCCCATCGTTCCAATCATCCATTCAATCCTCATCCCTCCAATCCCTCAATCCCAACCCTCAATCCCATCCCTCCAATCCCAACCCTCCAATCCCATCCCTCCAATCCCATCCTCCAATCCCATCCCTCCAATCCCCCGTCATCCCTCAATCCCATCCCTCCAATCCCATCCCTCCAATCCCATCCCTCCAATCCCATCCCTCCATCCCATCCCAATCCCTCCCTCCAATCCCCCCCCAATCCCAACCCCTCAATCCCATCCCTCCAATCCCATCCCTCCAATCCCAACCCTCAATCCCATCCCTCCAATCCCATCCCTCCATCCCCCCCATCCCCATCCCTTGTCCCCATCCGTTAAAAGGCATCCATTCATCCCTCAATCCCAACCCTCCAATCCCATCCCTCCAATCCCATCCCTCCAATCCCAACCCTCCAATCCCATCCCTCCAATCCCATCCCTCCAATCCCATCCCTCCAATCCCATCCCTCCAATCCCAACCCTCAATCCCAACCCTCCAATCCCATCCCTCCAATCCCATCCCTCAATCCCCATCCCTCCAATCCCATCCCTAAATCATCCATTCCTCCCTCCAATCCCAATCCCTCCAATCCCATCCCTCAATCCCCCTCCAATCCCAACCCCCAATTAAATCCCTCCAATCCCAACCCTCAATCCCATCCCTCCAATCCCATCCCTCCAATCCCATCCCTCCAATCCCATCCAATCCAATCCCATCCCTCCAATCCATCCCTCCAATCCCATCCCTCCAATCCCAATCCCTCAATCCCATCCCTCAATCCCATCCCCAATCCAACCCCAATCCCATCCCTCCAATCCCATCCCCCTCCAATCCCACCCTCCAATCCCATCCCTCCAATCCCAACCCTCAATCCCATCCCTCCAATCCATCCCTCCAATCCCCCTCCATCCCATCCCTCCATCCCCCCTCCCATCCCCGTCCTGGGTCAATCCCAACCCTCAATCCCCTCCCTCCAATCCCAACCCTCAATCCCAATCCCTCCAATCCCATCCCTCCAATCCCATCCCTCAATCCCAACCCTCCAATCCCATCCCTCCAATCCATCCCTCCAATCCCTTCAATCCCATCCCCAATCCCAACCCTCCAATCCCAACCCTCAATCCCATCCCTCCAATCATCCCTCCAATCCCATCCCTCAATCCCATCCCTCCAATCCCATCCCTCCAATCCCATCCCTCCAATCCCATCCCTCCAATCCCATCCCTCCAATCCCATCCCTCCAATCCCAACCCTCAATCCCAACCCTCCAATCCCATCCCTCCAATCCCATCCCTCCAATCCCATCCCTCCAATCCCCTCCCTCCAATCCCATCCCACCCTCAATCCCATCCCCCATCCCATCCCGTCCTGGGTATTCGTTAAAAATCCCATCCATTCCTCCCAATCCCAACCCTCAATCCCCATCCCTCAATCCCATCCTCCCAATCCCCTCCAATCCCATCCCTCAATCCCAACCCCTCAATCCCAACCCTCCAATCCCAACCCCTCCCTCCAATCCCATCCCTCCAATCCATTCCCTCCAATCCCAACCCTCCAATCCCATCCTGGGTCCCATCCCTCATCCCATCCAATCCCTCCCCAATCCATCCCCTTCAATCCCAACCCTCCAATCCCAACCCTCCAATCCCATCCCTCCAATCCCATCCCTCCAATCCCAATCCCACCCAATCCCATCCCTCCAATCCCATCCCTCCATCCCATCCCATCAATCCCATCCCCCCGTTTCCAATCCATCCCTCAATCCCATCCCTCAATCCCATCCTCCAATCCCCGCCCCTCCAATCCCAATCCCGTCCCTCCAATCCCACCCTCCAATCCCATCCCTCCAATCCCCCCCTCCAATCCCATCCCTCCATCCCAATCCATTCCTCCAATCCCATCCCTCCAATCCCATCCCGTTCCAACCCTCATCCACCCCTCCAATCCCATCCCTCCAATCCCATCCCCAATCCCATTCATCCAATCCCCATCCGTCCGTCCACCGCCCCCGTTCCAATCCCAATCCCTCCAATCCCATCCACCAATCCCGCCGTTCAATCCCATCCCGCCGTTCCCCCACCAATCCCGTTCCTCCATCCCATCAACCGTTCCCGTCCACCACCACCACCGTCCCAATCCCCCACCACCGCCGTTCATCCTCAATCCCACCCCTCAATCCAACCAAACCCGCCGTTCACCACCCCCACCTCCGTTCATCCCAGCCCCGCCCACCAATCCCTCAACCGTCCCCACCCCTCAATCCATCCACCGCAATCCCACCACCCAATCCCCAACCCCCCAATCCACAACCAACCGTTCCCACCACCTCCAATCCCCACCCGTCCAATCCCAACCGTCCAATCCCCACCGCCGTTTCATCCCCGTTCCAATCCCATCCCCTCCAATCCCATCCCTCCAATCCCAACCCTCCACCCATCCCATCTCAATCCACCACCACAATCCGTTCGTCCACCACCGCCGTTCGTCCAACCCGCCCCGTTTCGTCAACCGTTCACTCCACCGTTTCCTCCAATCACCGTTCGTTCAATCAACCGCAACCGTTCAACCACCCAAACCAAACAATCCAACCACCACCGCCGTTCCGTTCGTCCACCGCCGTTTTCCACCACCGCCGCCGTTCGTCATCCCCGCCAACCGTTCGTCCACCACCGCCATCCGCCGTTCGTCCACCGCCGCCGCCGTTTCCACCGTCCCCCCCGCCCCGTTTCGTCCATCCTCCCGCCGCCGCCGTTCGTCACCGCCGCCGTTCGTCCACCGCCACCGCCGTTTCGTCCACCAACCACCGCCGTCCGTTCGTCCGCCGCCGTTCGTCACCGCCACAACCTCGTTTCCCATCCCGCCGTTCGTCCACCGCCAAATCCGTCACCACCGCCCCACCGTTCGTCCACCGCCGCCCGTTCGTCCGCCACCGCCGCCGTTCGTCCACCGCCGCCGCCGTTCGTCCACCACCACCGCCGTTCGTCCACCGCCGCCGTTCGTCCACCAACAACCGCCGCCGTTCGTCACCGCCGCCACCGCCGTTCGTCCACCACCACCGCCGTTCGTCCGCCGCCGCCGCCGTTCGTCCGCCGCCGCCGCCGTTCGTCCACCGCCGCCGTTCGTCCGCCCGCCGCCAATCCCACCGCCGCCGTCCACCACCGCCGCCGCCGTTCGTCACCGCCGCCGTTTCGTCCACCGCCACCGCCGTTCGTCGCCGCCGCCCAACCGCCGTCCGCCGCCGCCGTTCGTCCGCCGCCGCCGTTCGTCCGCCGCCGCCGTTCGTCACCCGCCGCCGTTCGTCCGCCGCCACCGTTCCGTCCCCGCCGCCGTTCGTCCGCCGCCCGCCGCCGTTCGTCCACCACCGCCACCGTCCCCGTCCGCCGCCGCCACCGTTCGTCCGCCACCACCGCCGTTCGTCCACCGCCGCCGCCGTTCGTCCACCGCCGCCGTTCGTCCACCCGCCGCCGTTTCGTCCCACCGCCGCCGTTCGTCCATCCACCACCGCCGCCGTTTCGTCCCCGCCACCGCCGTTCGTCCACCACCGCCGCCGCCGTCCATCCACCGCCGTTCGTCCATTCCCGCCACCATTCCGCCGTTCGTTCCGCCGCCCGCCGTTCGTCCGCCACCCACCGTTCGTTCGTCAACCGCCGCCGTTCCCCACCCGCCGTTCGTCCGCCGCCGCCGCCGTTCGTCCGCCGCCGCCGCCGTTCGTCCACCGCCGCAAACCGTTCGTCCCGCGCCGCCGTTTCGTCCGCCACCACCACCGCCGTTCGTCCGCCGCCGCCGTTCGTCCGCCGCCGCCACCAATCCACCACCATCCACCACCAAACCATCCACCACCAATCCCACCATTCATCCACCACCATTCACCGTTCCCACCACCACCACCATTCATCCCACCACCACCACCATTCATCCACCACCACCACCATTCATCCATCCACCACCCATCCGTCCATCCCACCACCACCAACCACCACCACCCCCACCACCATCATCCACCACCACCACCATTCATCCACCACCCACCCGTCACCATCCACCACCACCACCACCATTCATCCACCACCACCACCGTTCCATCCACCACCACCACCACCATCCACCACCACCATTCATCCCACCACCACCACCATTCATCCCACCACCACCACCACCACCATCCACCACCACCACCATTCATCCACCACCACCACCACCACCACCACCATTCATCCACCACCACCACCATTCATCCACCACCACCACCATTCATCCACCACCACCACCATCCATCCACCACCACCACCATTCACCACCACCACCACCATTCATCCACCACCACCACCAACCACCACCATTCACCACCACCATTCATCCACCACCACCACCATTCATCCACCACCACCATTCATCCACCACCACCATTCATCCACCACCACCATTCACCACCACCACCACCATTCATCCACCACCACCACCATTCACCACCACCACCACCACCATTCATCCCACCACCACCACCATCCACCACCACCACCATTCATCCACCACCACCACCATTCATCCACCACCACCATCCCACCAATTCCACCATCCACCACCACCACCATCCAACCATCCACCACCACCACCATTCATCCACCACCACCATTCCACCCAAACCACCACCATTCCAACCATCCCATCCACCCCCCATCCATCCACCACCAATCCATTCATCCCCACAAACCAATCCCATTCATCCCCACCACCACCATTCATCCACCATCCCACCCATCCACCACCACATCCATCCACCACCACCCAATCCATCAATCCCACCACCCATTCATCCGTTCGTCCACCACCACCATCCAACCAACCATCCAACCATTCAACCATTCATCCACCACCACCACCCATCCATCCACCAAACAACCACCATTCATCCATCCACCACCAACCACCATCCATCCACCACCACCATTCCTCCACCACCACCACCACCACCCCACCCATCCAATCACCACCACCATCCACCACCACCATCCAACCACCATCCATTCATCCAACCCCATCCACAACCATCCATCCACCACCACCACCAACCATCCAACCACCATTCATCCACCATTCACCACCATCAACCATTCATCCATCACCACCATTCATCCACCACCACCATTCATCCATCCACCACCACCACCACCATTCATCCACCACCCAACCATCCATTCATCCACCACCACTCCATTCATCCTCCCCACCACCACCATCCATCCACCACCACCACCATTCATCCACCAACCACTCCATCCAATCACCCCATCCATCCCTCCACCACCCCATTCATCCAACCCTCATCCATCCAACCCTCCAATCATCCCATCCCACCACCATTCATCCACCACCACCATTCATCCACCACCACCATTCATCCATCACCACCACCATCACCACCACAACCATTCATCCACAAACCACCATTCCATTCATCCACTCCACCACCAACCAATCCAACCCACAATCACATCCTCCATCCCATCAACCATCACCACCATTCATCATCCCACCACCACAACCATTCAATCCCACCCTCCACCACCAACCAACCAATCCCCACCTCCAAACCATCCACCAATCCCATCCCTCCAACCCCATCCCTCCAATCCCATCGCCATCCCCATCCCTCCAATCGTCCTGGGTATTGACGTTAAAAGGCATCCATTCCTCCCTCCAATCCCAACCCTCCAATCCCAACCCTCCAATCCCAACCCTCCAATCCCATCCCTCCAATCCCATCCCTCCAATCCCCCATCCCAATCCCATCCAATCCAATCCCAACCCTCAATCCCATCCCTCCAATCCCCCTCCAATCCCAACCCTCCAATCCCATCCCTCCATCCAATCCCATCCCTCAAACCCTCCAATCCCATCCCTCAATCCATCCCATCAAACCCTCCAACCCTCTCAATCCCATCCCTCCAATCCCATCCCTCCAATCCCAATCCCAATCCCAATCCCCCCCTCCAATCCCAATCCAATCCCAACCCTCAATCCCACCCCCTCCAATCCCAACCCTCCAATCCCATCCCTCAATCCCCTCCAATCCCATCCCTCCAATCCCCCTCAATCCCTCCAATCCCAAATCCCCCATCCCAACCCTCCCAATCCCATCCCTCCCTCCCAATCCCCCCCCCCTCCAATCCCAACCAACCAATCCCATCCCCTCCAATCCCATCCCCCCCCCATCCCATCCCCAACCAATCCCTCCCTCCAATCCCATCCCTCCAATCCCATCCCTCCAATCCCTCAATCCCTCCAATCCCATCCCTCCAATCCCATCCCTCAAATCCTTCCCTCGCTCCAATTTCTCCCTCCAATCCCTCACTCACTCAACCAACCACTCAACCAACCATCCACCCACCAAACTAACCAACCACCCAACCAACCATCCACCCACCAAACTCACCAACCACTCAACTACTCAACCGACCACTCAACCAAACCAACCAACCAAAACAAACAAACAAACCAGCAAACAAACAAACCAACAAAGAACCCAACAAACAAAGAAGCACATCAACCAACCAACCACTCATCCACTCAACTAACCACTCAACCAACCACTCAACCAAACCAACCAACCAACAAACCAAACAAACAATTATGCCAACAAACAAATATGCTAAAAAGAAAAAAAACAAACAAAGAAGCAAACAAAGAATCAAACAAACAAAGAAGCCAAAAAAGAAGCAATCAAAGAAGCAAGCAAGCAAAGAAAGAAAGAAAGAAACAAACCAACAAACAAACCAACCAACCATTCATCCAACCACTTACCCACTCAATCAATCACTCAACCAACAAACCAAACCAACAAACCAAACAAACAAAGAAGCCATCAAACAAAGAAGTCAACAAAGAAGCCAACAAAGATGCCAACAAAGCAACCAACCAACCAACCACCCACCCAACCAACCAACGACTCAACCACTCAACTAACCACTCAACCAACCAAACCAAGCAACCAAACCAATCAAACAAACCAATCCCTCCCTCCCTCCCTCCAATCCCTCCAATCCCATCTCTCCCTCCAATCCCTACATGCCTCGAATCCTTCCAATCCCTCAATCACTCCAATCCCCAATCCCATTCCCCCAATCCCATCCCTCCAATCCCTCCCTCCCTCCAATCCCTCACTCACTCAACCAACCACTCACTCAACCAACCAACCACTTAACCACTCAACCAACCACTCAACCAACCAAACAGACCAACAATCAAACAAACAAGCAATCAAACCATCCAACAAACAAACAAACCAACAAAGAAAGAAGCCAACAAACAAAGAAGCAAACAAAGAAGCAATTAAAGAAGCAACAGCCACTCAACCAACAAACCAACCACCCAACCAAACAAAACCAAAACTCAAACAAAAACAAACAAACAAAAACCAAACAAATAAACCTCAACAACAAAAACCAACAAACCAAACAAACAAAAACAAACAAAAAAAAAAAAACAACAAACAAACAAACCAACAAACCAACCAACCAAAAAACAAAACCAAAACCACTCAACCAAACAAACAAACAAAAACAAACAAAAAACTAACAAACCAACCAACAAAAACCAACAAAAAGCCAACAAAAAGCCAACAAACAAACAAACAAAGAAACAAAACAAACCCACAAACAAAAAAAACAAACAAACCAAACTCAACCAACCAACAATTCCAACCAACCAAACCAACAAACAAACAATTAAACCAGCCTAACAAACAAACAAACCAACTAACAAAAAAAACCAACAAATAAAGAAGCCAACAAAGAAGCCAACAAAGAAGCAAGCAAACAAACAAAGAAACAAAAAACAAACCAACCAACAAACAAAACAAACCAACCAACTACTCAACCAACTAACCATCTAACCACTCAACCAACCACTCAACCAACCAAACAAACCAAGCCAACAAACAAACAAAGAAGCCAACAAACAAAGAAGCAAACAAAGAAGCAAAGCAACCAACCAACCAACTATCTGACCACTCAACCAATCAACCAACCATTCAACCAACCACTCAACCAACCTAACCACAAACAAACATAGATGCAAACAAACAAACCACTCAACCATCCACTCAACCACTCAACCTACCACTCAACCAAAGAAACAAACCAACAAACAAGTAAAGAAGCAAACAAAGAAGCAAACAAACAAACAGAGAAGCCAAGAAAGAAGCAAACAAGCAAACAAAGAAAAAAAAAAAAAAACAACAAACAAACCATCCGACCAACCAACCAAGTAGAGCCTGTATCCACATCACAATAACTTGAATTTCGAGGGTTTGGGACATTTCTTACTTTGATGATGTCTTCTCCCTGGTGTTTGATAACAGATAAAAACAGTATTTTATTTCGAATATCTTCTTCATATTTTAAAAACATATTATCATTTCCATAGAACACGGGGGTTGTATGTACAGCTAAATACATGTAACAGATTGTCTTCATATATGTTGGATGTTTATTTGTTCAAGTTTTCATTCATAGTCTTATGTTAAAACTGCACTTTAAACTTGTTTTCAGTGGCAGCTCATCTGAAGCTTTCGGATATTTTCATGTCCTTTTTCCATAATGCGAACTCGTCTTCACAAGATTGTGGTGTGAAGATATCGGCCCCCAGGACGTTGTCACAGATTGCCGGAAGTTTGTGCGTCCCCACATTTTTCTTCAGATCTCGTATGAGGCCCCTGATGTAAATGGCCTCGCATACTTTTCTTTCAAATGGATTGTTGTCGGCTGATTTAGGTGAAGAGAAACATGTGATGAAGTGCTACCCAACTTCTCAACAGTGGTGTTTCAATGTAAAACGAATGCGTATTATAATCGAGGCATGTATGTTGCAGATGGCGCGGTTGCGAGTAGCGCGTCTGACATCAGCACCGTCAGTCCCCAGCTGCAGCGGTGGGTGGAGACGATCCACCAGCACCCTGCACACCTCACACAGCCGTCCATCCGCGCAGGCAAACAAGCTCGACAAAGACTGGAGGACGTTTGCCGCTGCCCTCGATCCAACGCACTCGTCTTGTCTGCCACCTTCTACAAAAAGGCAGAAGAGGTGAGCTTGTAGGAACCGGATATTGGTGTAATAGCTGATGATTTGTGACTTCTTGAAAGGATTATAGTGAGTTTTTACTCTTGTGGTGTTTCTCAAGGATGGTATGTATTACTAAATGGTAGTTTTTTTGTGGCTAGGTTTGATAGTAAAATTGGGTTAGGAATTAATTCGAAATACTAATATAATGCATGAGTATAAAAGATTATTAATATTGATTGACATATATGAATATGGTATTTGATCAGCTGTGACAATACACCTCTTGGTTAAGGTCTCCAACATCTGCAATATCATAAGCAGCATATTATATTTGTTAATGGACACAGGATTGTGGATATACATTGCGCACATTGTGTATGGATGTATGTGTGTATGTCTTGAACATGTGAAATCATTTGTCTACCTTATGTTATCAATTAATCTTCTTTTTATTTTAGATTACTTTCTCTAAATTACAAACCTAAACCCATCCTTTAATTTCCCTTTCCAATTTTTTTTTCCCTCCCTTTTCCAAACCCATTTTTCCCTCCAATTTCCCTTTTCCCCCCCAATTCCCCCCCCTTCCAAACCCAATTTCCCCCAATCCCATCCTTAATCCCCCCTTTAATCCCATCCCTCCAATTTTCCCTTAACCCCCCCTCCCCCATTTTTTATTCTTCCTCTTATTATTTTTACTTTTTTTCTTCCCTCCTTTATTAAAAAAGAATT
>JAGTTF010000249.1:0-18223 GCA_019095985.1 Streblospio benedicti
TGTAGTTATTCTTAGAATCTGAGAATGGGAATATTGATTTTTCCTATGCCTATGGTGTAAGTTTAAATACTTGGTGTTAAAATGTATGTGTTAATTAAAGAATAGTAATTTGTCATATTTCATTCTAATCTTATTAGTGTTAACTGTCTTGCTTTCTTCTTACCAATCTTAAAGTATTAATAATCAGAACTCATTCCAACTTATTTTTTTCACTAACATTTATTGAACAATGAACAATGATAAAAATATGTGTAACGTCATCCTAATTAATCATTTATTAATGTCATTCAATGTAAAAGTTCATCAATAAGCAAACTTCAAACTTTTTTTTAATATGAACACAACTATCATACACTATTACTACATAAGCGACAAATTTACATCAGGTTTTTCATGAGTTTAACTCTTCCCGCATCATATTCATCTTCATTAACACGTACCACTAGTTTTACTTCTTCATGGTTGACGGCTTGTCTCAAAGAATCTGTTATGAAGACAGCCTTCAGAGCTTCCACCAATGACCCATTCACATAGTCTCGCCAAAAAGCATCCAAGTAAGTTAACTCAGAAAATTGTATGACTGAGCTTATGGATCCTAATTCTCGGGACTTCAGTATAGTATTTGCTTGTCTAAACCTTTCGAATTGCTGTTCAATGCGTGTGGGTTTATTGGAGGAGACGTTCTCTTGAAGAAGAGCTGTGTTGTCACAGTATTCGGCTCTAATGTGAAGTGTAAGTTCACATGACTCCTTCTTTTTTATTTCACTCTCCACATCATCTGTCTTCTTCGGTCTTTTGGTCAGAGGAGACCTTTTTGCATTTCCATTTTGTTCAACTTCATCAGTGGCTTGCGGTTGATTCAGAGAATCTTTCTGCTTCTTGTCAACATTGACAGATGCATTTGGTATACCTTTTAATGAGTCCGATGAACATAAGGCTTGAGGTTGAATCAAATCTTCAGTACATGTTCTTTTACTGAATGGAACAATTATATGGCCTTTGTGGTACTTCTGCAAATACCTGTCCACTGGATCTTCCAAATCACTAGGTCTAGCTCTTCTAATTTTTCTCAAGGTAACAAATTCCGTGAGGTCATGCCTAGTTATGATTCTTAGTGCATCCACAACAGCCCCCAAGTTGTATTCATCAATATTCTTTATCGCCTCAAGAGCCAGTAGGAAGCTGAATCCATCAGTAATTTCAGACCTCAGTTCCTCGCTCAAAGATTCAGAAAAAAGGGATTTTAAAACACTAACATCTTTCTCTGTCATCTGGTCACCCACAAGCTTAAACATTTCATGTAGAGTAAGGACATCTTCTGAACCACCTCGACTCCTCGGACTGAAAGTTGCTGACATAATATATATTGCAATTTGACATACAAGAGAGTTAAATCAGACTAGATCAAGTATATCTTCAAGTTGATACTTGTTCGATTTTCAAATTCCGGGAAGTGAATATGTTACAACGTTCTGAAACAAAAACGGTGTCAACACGTCATTGCGTAACATTTAGATCTAACAGGCGTAGAAAATATCTAGAGGTCTAGATCTATAGGTTCTAATGTTGGGGACGTTGTAGTTTTGTTGATATTGTTAGGGAGCGCACATAAATTACTTCCCAGGGGGGAGGGGGGGGCTCGGCCATTTGGTTTATCCAACTTTGAAAAATTCAGTGACCCCCAATTTCTGAAAATGAAAAACTGAGTGACCGCCCCTCGAAAAAACTTATAAATTAATGGTTATCCTCTTCCAGGGAAAATAGTGGGAAATGTTGGAAAGTAGTAAAAATCAAGTAATATTAACGACATGTACAATACAACCGTACTTCTGGACCATTCTCCTTAATGAGTCCAGCCCACCCATCCTGCTTTGTTACAGAACCATGCCAAGAACATCATACCCCTGGCATGCGACCATAGTCTGCAGGAGTGTGTGGCTAATGTTATCATGTTGTTCTCAGAATGGCACTTGAGTACTTAAGTATTATAGTGGACCTTTCCCCAAATGACGACCTAAAAATAAAAACAAAAATCGCCTAAATTTGCCACGATATTATAATATGGAAATATGATTTCCCCGCTTTTGTTTGGTTTTAGTAATGTTCTTTTCTCTTTCTTTTTTTTTGGAAACACGTATATATATTTTTTCTTTTGAGTTTATACATACATATCAGATATACAGACTAACTTCCAAATGCATGCTTTGAATGAGTACATGTTTTACGGTACCTCATATCTGTCATGGGTAAGCTGTGTGTTATTATACGAAATGAAATTTATGAAAGAGTTTATTGTAAAAATCCTTTCTCAAACTTTGTTTGGTTTTCATATTCAATAATAATTTGCTTTTCAATCACCCAGCAAAACCAGGGGCACATCACTATAGCATTATTACATTATATTGCCACAGAACTGGGGTGCTTTTAATGGAATCCTATTTTATTCTGTAAATAACTCAATTATCACCAAAGTTTATTTTGTATTCTAGCAATCGTCGTCGCATGAACTTATCCAGTTTGAGGCGGCTTAAATGATTTTCATTGGCACGCGATACTTGTTGTAGTTATTATTAGAATCTGAGAATGGGAATATTGGTTTTTCATTATGGTTTAAATTCTTGGTAATGATTTTATATATGTGTTAAAGAATAGTAATTTTGTCATATTTGTGTAGGTACAATGGAAGATCTTTTGGTGTTAGCACAAATCTACTGTGTTATGCATAAATCTATGTGTGCAATTGAAAGTCTACTGGTGTGTTTTCAAAGATGGCTGACAAAAACATGATTGAAGGGAAGAAAAATTTAAGTGGTTTAGGGTAATTGATTAAATTATGATCACTAAACCTATTCTATTCTATGTGTCTTTATATAAAAATAGAATACCATAGCTTTGATCTTTATATCATTAAATAATTAGGATGAAATAAGCAAAGAACTACTGTCAGGGTGAAATAACAACAATTCTATTGGGTGTAGAAGAACTGCTCTATGATGTGTGTTCCTATGCTTTGATCTAGACAGATAGATTTCTATGTAATTTAGACATTGATGCAAATTGTATTTCTTGTTTAGATGTTTAGCCCTTTTTTAGGTTTTGTAAAGGTAAACTTCATTAGTCATTAAATTTATAATAAACAAAATGGATTATTATTAGAATTACCATTGTCATATTTCACAAGTGAGATCATGTCATATTGATGGGGTGTGTGTGTGGGGGGGGGGGGGTATAAGGGTTGCCAATCTCGCCTCGTTCTCCCATCTCCCAAACTTTTTCTTGCCTCTCTCCCATCTTCCACATATTTCAGCCATCTCCACTTTTCATGCATATTTCAGCATATTTTAATCATTACTATGGCTACATCAATTTTGATTGCCTGCTCCTGCCCCTTTTCTCGGAAAGATAGCACCCTTTCAAAAGAACATGACAGTTACAACCTTCACTTTGTTTAAAACAACACTATCCATTGTGTTTAGTGAGGTATTGTCTTGAACATTAACGTACATCACACAACTCAGTTTGAATCATCATGTATTCTGAAGGGTGGTCACTCTTTAAAAGCTGGAAGTCTGAGATCTGGTGGTGGGACGTCAGAGTGGATGATGCTGTCATTAAGAAGAGAGCTCGATTCAAGTACCAAGGCCCTGATCAAAGCTCAAAGCTGGCAAGTCAGATGAAGCCAATATTGATATTCTGAAGCAAAGCATAAGGTATAACGGCTTGTTTTGGGAGCTAAGTTGGAAGCTGAGAAGGAAGTGTTCCGTGACCTCTCTGCCAATGACACCTGAGTGTTTAAGATAATTCTCACTCAGAGATACGGAAAAGAGGAAGGCATGGGTTGAGCACTATGCAAGATTGTTCAATGTTAAGTTTGCCTTGTGATCTGCTCCACATGGTCACCGCAGTTATGGGCCCACCTTTTCCAGTTACTGACTGTAGAACGAAATCGCAAGGCTCTCAGGAAGAGGAAATCTTGTAGAGCTGCTGGTCCTTTGGACATCTTTGCGAAAATCCTAAACACTACAGGGGAGGAGCGTGTGGCACTGATAAGGGAGCTGGGTGAAGCTGTCTTTTTGTTACAGCTCAATTCCTAGGTATTGAGGGGAGAGTTTCATCCTGAATCTCTACAAATGTAAAGGAGAAGCTCTTGACCGTGGCAACTACTGCAAGCTCAACGACCAAGTAATTAAGTTGCTTGAGAAGGTGATGGGACTCTTTCATCCGTTCTATGGTTGACATTGATGCGATGCAGTTCGGATTTGTCCCGGACCAAGGCACGAGTGATGCCATCTTCACAATGCGCCAAGTATAAGAGAAGTACCTTGTTACCAACAAACCACTCTATCTTTGTCAATCTGTAGAAAGCTTTTTTCTGTGTACCAAGAAAAGCCTGTGGTGGGCATTACTGAGTGTAGGGGTGAAGGAATGGGCAGTTTGTGTAATTCAGGGTATGTTTTCCAATGCCAGAGGTCGAGTGGGAGTTAAGCGACAGCACAGTAAGAAGTTAGGAGTGGGGGTCGGTGAGAATGAGGGCTCTGTCCTTAGCCCTCTACTATTTATCATCGTGCTAGAGACCTTATCATGTGAGTTCCGTTCTGGTGTGCCTTGGGATCTACTACACTGTATACACGGATGACCTGGTGGTCATAGCTGACTCAAAGGATGAGTGTATTGCAAATCCTGAAAGGACACCATGGACCAAAAAGGTCTTAAGAGTCAACATGACGCCTAAGATAGTGGTGCCTGGTGTTGGTCTACTCAAGGACTCTGACAAGTGCCCTTGTGCCATGTGCCTCATTGATGTAGGTGTTAACATCATCGCCTGCTCGCAGTGCAAGCTTTGGGTGCACAGACTGCGCATGTCTAAGATGTTGAATCTTGTTGATGGATGTTTGGAGCAGTTATCCCAGTTGAAGGGGATGGGACCATGCTTGATAGAGAGCACAATTTGTGCTATCTCAGAGATATTTTATGCTCAGGAGAACATTCAGCACCAAATGCAAAACTGCATGAGGAATGTTCAAGACACTGCTACCTATTGTGGCATCATCCAAACATATATCTTTAAAAAACTATGGGAAAATGTTCTCAGTTTGTGTCCGTTCTGCCTTGCTTCATGGTAGTGAAACCTGGGCATCATCAGCTGCATACCTTCAGCGAGTGCGTCGCAATGACAGATCTATGATACATTGGATTTGCTATGTTACTTTATCAGATGGAACGGACATATGCAACAACCCTCCTCTTGCATCAATTTTGTTATGGACATGGAGATCCCAAGTTGTAGAGTACAGGGCCCAGAAAGACTTGGATGGAATGTGTGAAATCTGAATTAAAGGACTGAGACTTTCTTACTACAGAGATGCACGTTAGAGACACATGAAAAGCTGGTGTGAGACACTGCCGCCGTCAGCTGCCTACCCCAGATACTGAGACATCCGCTTCAGTTGACATATAAAACCTTGAATGTAGTAGCAGTAGTTCTCTATCCCAACTTTGGTTACAAATGCATTGATAGATCTATATTTATGTCTAAGAAATGCAAAACATTTGTATTTGTTTTCTATACTGATGACATAATCATGAGTGAAACATCCAGTGCTAGAGACTTTCTTTCACGATTTCGTGAACTTATGCAACAACAGCAAGCCACATTTGTGGCTTGCCTGGAAGCTCACATAGGTGCAACAAACCAACGGGTGGATAGCTTTATGATTGACACCACGCGTGAACTCACGGAACTAAAAGCAAGCATAGAGTTCAACAGCAGAGACATACAAGAAATAAAAAGTAAGGTTGTGAATGAAGCCCCTGAAACCACAGTCGCCCCGCATCAAGTTACTGAGCGTATCAGCGTGATTGAGTCCACCATAGATAAACTGGTAGACCAAGTTGAGTATCTTGACAATTACTCTCGACGACAAACACTGCGGGTGGATGGTGTACCAGAAAAGGATAATGAGGACTGGAAACAGACGGAGGCAGTAGTGAGGGACATACTCCAGACCAAACTTCGACTGGATGGAAAGACTATTGAAGTTGCTCGTGCCCATTGTGGGGGTAAAAAGGGTGCAGGGAACAAAGGAGGCAGACCGATCTTTATCAGACTACAACGGGAAAAAGATAAAGAGGACATTCTCAAAAACTCAAAACTTCTCAAAGACACTAATATTTACATTCGTGAGACATTCTCAGATAGGGTGGAACAAAAAAGAGAAGAACTGTGGCCTAAGGTTCTCGAACATAGGCAACAAGGCAAAATTGCCTATTTAAGTTTTCAATTGTGAGAAACAAACCTATATAATTGGGTTATTTTATTATATGTATTATATGATTATTTTATTTACTAGTTGTATTGTTACTTTCTGGTAAACCATCATTTTCATACCAATTAACAAATGTAATAAGTGCCTTAAAGGGCAACGTCTTTGGAATAGAATTCAAAAGATGCCAAATGAAAGAATAACGTGCCGCATATTTTTTATGGATTATAACAGAGTAGATGGAAATTGGTCAGGGCAAATGAGAGAGATATTTGATTTGTTAAATATGTCCCATGTTTTTAACGAAACGAAACTCTGTGATTTGTTATTATGTACTGAAAAGCTTTATGACATTTTCAAAGATAACTGTATGAGATCTGTTGAAACTAAACCTAAATTGCGTACTTTTAAACTCTTTAAGAAGGACTGTGAAACTAGTGTATATGTCAAAGGTTGTATGAATAAATGCCAACGTTCACTATTAGCAAAATTCAGATGTGGCATTTTACAATTAAAAGTTGAGACTGGTCAGAGAGAGAATTGAATTAGAAAAACGTATTTGTATGTTATGTGAAAGAAAGGAAATCGAAACTGAATTTCACTTCTTAATCAATTGTGACCTATATAAAGATCAACGCAACATGCTTTACACAAAGCAAATGATAAATATAAACATTTTCATGATATGGATGACCAAGCAAAATTTATTTATTTAATGACAGAGTGCCAGTATTATGTAGCAAAAAATACATAGAAAGTGCCTGGAATATTAGAAAAAAAAAATTGTATTCCTAAATACATCTTATACATCTTGCATATCAAATCTGTACTATGTTTTTTTAAGAAATATTTATATTGTAAATTTAGATTATTATATATCAAATATTGTAATTTAATTGTATCATTTGCTTTATATATCATATTATTTTTGTTTTGTATTTCAGCATTTCAACTTGTTTTCATATTAGTACCATAATTTGTATAAAGGTGGAATTTACTTGCCCCTATGGCTATTTTTTAGTTTTATTGTTTTGTGGTAACATAGATTTATTGAGGGAAACTCGTTTTTTGATTGTATAACTGAAGATGATGTCTGCCTTTCATTATATTCTGCAGGAAATATTACTTCTTTTGATATAACTGATCTTCAAAATATGGTGTTTGTTCCATTTGAACTAAACGATGTTAAGCACTCAATACCTATCTATGATGTGGATCCTGACCTAAATATCTTTAATGATTATGCAAATACATTCATGTCTAGTCAATATTATTTAGAAGAAACTTGCAATGATATGCTATCAAAATATAAAAATCCTTCATTATCATTGTTACATTTAAATCTGAGAAGTGCTACTAAAAACCTGGATGCTTTTACTAATTACATTGATAATCTCAACATAAAGTTTGATGTATATGGTTTTACTGAGACCTGGTTTCAAAATGAAAATGCTGATATGTATTCGATCCCTGGGTACAAACATATATACAACTGTCGTGAATCTGGAAAGGGAGGTGGTGTCTCCCTATATGTAAATAATGATATAAGTTACAGTAACAGAACTGATCTGAACACCATGACTGATTTTGTTGAAGCAGTATTTATTGAAGTTGATAAATCTATCTTTAATACTAATAAAAATGTAATTTTTGGAACCATATACCGTCCGCCAAATACCAACCCTGCTGTATTTGTTGAATGGCTCGAAGCTGTGTTACATACATGTAATCATGAAAGTAAACTGTTTTACTTAATGGGTGATTATAACCTAAATCTTCTGAAATGTCATAGCCATGTGGTTACTAATAGTTTTATTGAAATAATGTTTGAAAATGTTTCCTTTCCACTTATAAATAAACCAACCAGGGTTAGCAAGACAAAAGCCACGATTATTGATAATATTTTTACAAACAATTTCATATCTGTCAAAAATGCCTGTAATGGGATATTGATATCTGACATTAGTGACCATTCTCCTATCTTTCATATTAACTCAAGTTTTAACCGTAAACCTGTAAAACACCCTGGTATCTTTAAAAGGAAATGTAAATATGAAAATCTTCAGTCTTTTGCAAATGCGATACAAGATATTGATTGGTCAGAGGTACTAAATAATAATGATGCTCAACTATCTTTTACTCTTTTTAACAGCAAATTATCTGATCTTATAGAAGTTCATTTTCCAAAGGTCTTTGTAAAGAATCATGTAAAGAATGATAAGCCTTGGATATCTAAAGCGATTAAAAATCCATTTGTGTAAAAAACAAATTGTACCATCAATATTTGTTATCACCTAGCCCCCTGCGTGAGGCTCAATACAAAAATTACAAAAATAAGCTCATATCTATAATAAGAACGGCAGAAGAAAAAAAAAATCATTATAAACAGTTGTTGCTAAAACATAAGTCAAATATATCAATGTCATGGCAGATTGTTAAGGGGACTATGAACTCTTTTCTTAGGAATTTTATTAATTTTGATTTTCTCACTCATTATTCCTTCAATTCTTACAAATTACACCTTATTTTGTAGATAATTATCTAATCTAATGACACAACATGTTTTGGATTATATAGATTGATGGAAAAAATTATAAAGCAATTAGTGAAAAAATTACAACTTTGCCTGCGAAGCATATAACTGATAGTAAAACATCGAAATGACCAAAATCATTATTTTGTTACAAAATTTGTATATTTATCTAGAAAACCTTGCCTCAAATTTTTTCATATTTTTCCTATTTATCATTTTACATGCATTCTAAGTTTTAAAACCACTTATTTTCCGAATTTTTTTGCAAATCAATACAAAAACATTCATAATTCATCAACGAAATGATGTAAGTTACAGTAACAGAACTGATCTGAACACCATGACTGATTTTGTTGAAGCAGTATTTATTGAAGTTGATAAATCTATCTTTAATACTAATAAAAATGTAATTTTTGGAACCATATACCGTCTGCCAAATACCAACCCTGCTGTATTTGTTGAATGGCTCGAAGCTGTGTTACATACATGTAATCATGAAAGTAAACTGTGTTACTTAATGGGTGATTATAACCTAAATCTTCTGAAATGTCATAGCCATGTGGTTACTAATAGTTTTATTGAAATAATGTTTGAAAATGTTTCCTTTCCGTCCCCTACGCACGGCCACGCGAGACCAAGTCCACGACGGTGATGGAGGAAGACCACAGGCTAACCTCGGTAAGAACAAGTAAAGAGGGCTTATTCCCTTCGGGAATAGGTTGCCAGCCCTACGTGCTGCTGTACCAGCGTCTAAGAGAGAACTGGCGCTAATCGGCTCATTCCAGTATAAGAGAGTACTGGTTCCTAATCTTACAGTGGCCATAATAAAGGACAACAACAAAGCCCTATCAAGGGTGTGTGTAACTGGGATATTAACCTAGTCCAGTGCAACTTATTTATTTTTTTTTTTCAATGTCAATAATTTATTCATGTAAATAATGATGATCGGTTTTTCTTGATGCCTGATGTAAAACAAACCAGCTGAACAGTACCATTTATCAGACAAAGCTATACATCTCTATAATATTAAATAATTAAATGACAAACAAAAATCCAATCAATGCCAAACAAAATAAAAACACAAGAAACCTTCTTGAAACCATGATGGTAAGAAAAAGGGTATATTATGAAGTTTGAAATTTAAAGTGCTCACATCTTTGAGTTCGAATACCAAAGGCAAATGAATTATTTACATTTTCAACCCATCATTTCAAACAATGCTCTTTTAAAAGTGCATAACTCATAATTCTTTCAATGTATTACAAATGCTGAAGAAAAGAAAACACTTAAATCAATTGCTTATTCAACATTCTGTTACAACTCAATCGACCACAAACATAAAATAATTTAACTACTAGTGAATAATTTCTTAACTACATACTAGTGAACAATTTCTTAACTGTTCAACATCTTTTCTGCCCGTTTTTTCCATCAAAAACTTTTCAAAACAACTACAATGTAATACTGTGAGAATATCACATGTTATGTTTTTCAATACATTTGAGTTGCTTTTTGTGCATGTCATATCGATAACGTGTCTCGAAACTCTGTTGGCATGAGTTGCATTTGAAGTAGAATACGCCTGGGGTGTGAATCTTGGTCATGTGTTCTTTCAAACGATTGTGTGATGAAAATGATTCCTGGCAATATTTACATTTGTACATTCGTTTTCCCCTAGATGGATCTCCATGGTTGAACATTTGAGACTCAGCACACTGGAAATGTTTGAGAATACTGATTCCTCTGTTGAGGATTTGGACCATCCATTGTTGTTGTTGTTGTTGTTGAGGGTCGGTGGAACATTTGGACGTACCGGGAGTGTTTTGAAGTTGTTGCGGGCATCCATTGTGAAGGTGGGGATAGGTTCTGTGGAGGCGCACCAATGTCTGACATTTGACCAAAATTAATGTTTGAAGTACTACTGTTCTGTGACACAAACACTAAGTCCAAACTGAGTCATTTAACCTGTTCTTGTTTCACATTTTTATTTGGCGGTTTGCCAATTGACGAACTGTTATCCTGAACAATGTTACTTTTATCTTCTTCAATTACTATCATCGCCACTATCCTGATCACGCTTCTTTCTCTTTCGCTTCCGTTTCTTCTTAGAAGTTGTGGATTTAGTTCCATCAGAAGCATCACTAGAGGCTGCTTCTTCCTCGTTGCCCAGGTCTCTTTTTATTACCTCTTTAATGTTAACGAGGAATATTTCATCATTGTCTAAGGTTATTCCCAACAGGCCTTCAATACAGAAGGATTTTGTGTAGTTGAGAACATTTTTGCAGAGCACCGATACAGTGTCCGTAATCAACGTACGCACAAGCTCTTGTTCTGGTTTGATCACCATCTTGGAGACTGAAACTGCTATGAATATTGTTATATACTGTTGCACGCACAAAAACGTGGATTATCACCTTTACGCGCTAAAATTTTCAAATTAATATCCCTCACTATTTGGGCAGACCTGACAAGACCGGGGACTCCATTATATATCAATGCAACTTCATCAGCACAACTTATACTATAGGGGAATTTATACTCTGCGGTCATGCTGCAATGAACCCGCGCACTGGAGGCCCTAACAACTTTTGTTACAGTACATTTATTTTCTTAATCTTTTCATGGTCTATTAATTGTAAGATTACAGAAATAAACAAAATATATAACCATCTACCTATGAGATTCCTGTTATTACATTCATACACTGAAGTAATTTCAAAATCAGTTTATTGGATCTTCCAATGGTATTATTACATACCTTTTAACGTATGACATACCTTAATTTTACATATGATGTAACTAATACATATGTATGACATATGGCATATATTATGAGGTCAGTTTGATGACATAACAGGTTTTTAGCCAATGATAAAAGAGATCACAACAAGTCTTTGGCTTTTCTCTGATGCTAGATAATATACAAATACAATACATATAATTTACAAACACATTTTTATCCAGCTGGATCTTTATTTGAAATTACTACAACCATAGGCAGTACTTCAACAATAACTCAAATCAGTCAAATATATGTCAGATTTATTGAATAATGATGTTGTTTCGTTCAGTTGGTGGCTATCTTTAAAAATGGCTGCCGTCTTCAAAACAAGTACCCATCTTGTAATAAGATGCAAAAAGCTTTTGCATGTAAAAATATAAAGTTTATAAGAAAAAAATGTACTCTAACAGTATAAATCGCTATGGATGGGAACACAACACTATGAGGTTTAATGAAAGTAAAATTTGTATTTTTTGTACTGGCGGCCATCTTGAAAAATGTCGCCCATCTTGAAAAATGTCAAAACTGAATTCAGCATGTTTCAAAACATAAATTATATCAGAAAAGTCCTTATAGGCACTATGTAAATCTCATTTTATGAGACAAATTGATATTTCAATGCAGAGATGGCGGCCATCTTGAAAAATGGTGGCCATCTTGAATTTTTAGGTGGCTCTACAGATAAAAAAATTTAGTATGCCATTGAGAGTCATCATACCAACTTTGATGCTTGTATCACCATATGCACGATTCTGTAACTTAGCCGTTCCGCTAACATGAGCACAAAGCACCCCGACTTGGTCATATCCTATCGTTTCAAAAACTTCTTGCAAACGTGTTCCAACAGCCACTGCGTCTTTCAACCGTCTTCAAAACGTGTTCTTAACCAGTTTTCCAGAGTGAGCACAAACCATCCACACAATGTCCATTCTAACGTTTCGAAAATGGTTTACAGTAATTATATGGCTATGAAAATTAATGAAAAAAAATACCTCGCCCACGATATTTTTTTTCAAAATGGCCGCCAATATGGCGAAATTTAAGAAAAAAAATCTGCATAACTTTAGTCTCTCATCACTGTTTTACAAAATTAATATACATTTGACAGCAATTTTTTTATTTTTCATTGCACAAAATCAATATTATGCTATGCTCCAAGTCCAAAACTTGCAAAGAAATTGAAACAAAATGGCTGTAACATTTTTTTAGCAGGTGAACTTTTTTCATTTTTGTTGCATATAAAGATTATCATATGGCCAATAAATAAAAGAAAGAAAAATACCTCGCCCACGCTACTCTTGTTTCAAAATGGCCTCCAATATGGTGGAATTTAAGAAAATTTCTTTTATAAGTATTAGTTATGGGCTCATAGGAAATTAAACCAATTGAAATAACAAGTCTGCATAACTTCAGTCATTCATTACTATTAATTAAAATTAATATGCATTTCAGTGGCAGATCCGGGGGGGGTTAGCCCCCACCCCCCCTCTGAATCATAGATCATAGATTAAGTTGTGTCAACTTATATTTCAATTGTGCACTATGAATTAAATAATCTCAGTAGGAATAACAGGAAAGTACTTTAGTATACTTCAAATAGCTCTTAGAATGCAATATTTAAGGTGCAAATTAAAAAAATATCTGGGGGAGCATCGCCCCAGACCTCCCTAGATAGCCGCTGACCCTATGGGCCAGCGCGCATTCGTGCCTTCGGCATCATTGAACGTTTCTGGGCCCATAGCTCCTCCAAATACTGGATCTGCCAATGCATTTTGACAGAAATAAAGATCCATAGCAATGCTACAGGTAAAAAAAATGTGACACTGTTCAGTACAAAAAACAGGTTTGTCGCTAGTAACTAAATTCAGAATGCATATGATTAAAAAAATCATATAACATAAATTTGACACTCAATTTCCTTCCGAAATAACTACAAATAGAAGAAATAATGCTGGCTTTTAAAGTCACCCTCACCCCCTTTTTTCCATCATCCTTGGCCTTCAGAACACCTGAAAGACCATCATACCACTTTCCGTATGTGCATTTTGTGCGATTTCTTAATCATCCCGTCTACCCGCACGTGAACACGCTACAGATGAGCTGTTGCTCGGAAAGGGCCTTTCAGTTTTATCACGCCCTGAAACCTTTTGCTCTCATAAAGCTAACTACCACTACCTCTTATCCCTACAATGCTTATCTAACATTTTACCATGGCCCTGGCATAAAATCACCCCAGATTACACTTAAAAGCCGTGGGTTTGGCA
Source organism: Streblospio benedicti (assembly GCA_019095985.1). Lineage (NCBI taxonomy): Eukaryota > Metazoa > Annelida > Polychaeta > Spionida > Spionidae > Streblospio > Streblospio benedicti. The sequence goes on from JAGTTF010000249.1 coordinate 13,843, forward strand.
ATGGTAAGGTGATCAAAGCAGAAGGGCATTCTCAACTATCCATGCGTATAGAATATGATTTGGTGAAAAGGATCGACATAAGCACTACTCTCTTCTATACCGAAGCATTTGAATACACATTTGATGGGCGATCGGCTAAAGGCCTACAGCTGTAACACCCTGCCGCAAATGTCGTTTCCGAGTTTCCGCACAAGCCACATGCAACAGGCCACCAACATCTCCCTCCACAGCGAGCCCAACAAGAACACCGGATGCTCCGTGTATCTCGAGCCTCTGACCTCAAACAAGCACAGCTACCATGCTGTCTACAAGGTAACCGTGCAGCAGATGACATACGAAGGACCACAACTAGTTCATAGTTCCGACGACGCCATGTTTTGTCAGTTTGGAGGGCTTAATGTTGGCGGGTCGATGAAAGTAAGGTCCACTAGTGCACCGACCAAAATACCAACCCAGGCACTGTGCAGCACTCTAGAGATAGGCAGAGAGTTGCAGTTTATATATAAAAGCTCCAGCCAAGATTGAGGCCGTATTCTTCAAAGGCTACAGCACGGGCAGCGTGCGGCTGAGTCTTGCAATGATGGTGGGTCACTAGCTCATGCTAGGTCCTCGCAGCCAGCAGGGTGTGTGTGAACATACGCAAGTGTGTAACTTTGGAGCAAGTGCTTGGAATACAGACTACATTGATTATGGGACAGATCATGAAACTGCTAACTCTGAAAGAGCAATGTTGGTGCACATCTCATTCCCATCCACCAATGCTGGACTCCACGAGTGGGGCTACTATGCACAGAACACGTGGCATGTCATTCTGACCGGAGGACTGGAGAGTGGCCGCTATGAAATAGGCCCAGCTCAGATAACTGTCAATGTTGAGGGCTGGCAAGATGTGCACGGGTTCAGCATAGCGGGTGTGGAGGAGGTTGAGGATAGAAGGCAACACTTTGTGTTCACTGCTCCTTTTCAAAACAGTTCTGTATTAAATTATTTCTCTGAACACAGCAACCTTTTATACCTACTCAATAAATATACAGTTAGTCAGTGCAAACAGTATACATTTAGAAAGGAAGTGGAAATTCTAAAGCTTGGTCATAAGGAGTCACATATTCTCAAAAACAGATGTGTGTTTTGCTATTTGGAACGCAGTTCCAATGTCAATCAATAATAATGATAAAAAGCACATACTTTGCGAATTAATTTACTTTTTATCCATAAATGCAAACCAATCGTACATATTACATATTGACAAAAGCTAAAAACGTTTCTTCTTACCTTTTAATGAAAGGCAAAGTTTTCACAGCGCTTTGAAAAAGTTGGTTTGGGAAAAGGACATATGCTGTTGAAACGTAAAACGTGCATTGGACACATTCCACAGCAAGGTAGGTCTACAGCCAGTCTACTGTCAAAACGCATAGAAATCGTGGGGATCCGTGAGTTTGCAGTGCGGCAGACGTGTTTTTTTTCAAGGCAGTTGGTGGCCATAGAAGTTTGGAATGCCAAACTTCTTCTACGACCACCCTACGTTATGGTCTGACCGTAAGGAGCCAGTGCGGAGACATTACGTTAAACACAGAAGATTTACCCGCACGTTGTCGGCTCAGACACAGTACTAGGACCGTGAGTTACTTTACCATGAACGTGGGGATCCCTTACTTTTGTAATCAAACGGTCTGTAGAACGTAAGTTATACGCGAGTACAACGCATGTTCTATGGATTTTGATCGCACGGTCACCTTCATAAAAACCACTCCCTGTGCCGACGCAGTCATAACGCACGAAGCCCGTGCGTATGTGCCCACAAGTGTACTTTTGTCAATGCTTGCGGCAAACGCTGTAGACGGCGCAGACCTCAAGACGCATTGTGGCGACCATGCCCGCAAGGTGGAATGTGTCCCTCGCTTAAATGAGTCATAGTTTGTAAATTCTCATAACATTTTGGAAGAATCTTTCGATTCCATTAAAACTGCAGGTAGAAGGAAGTGCTTACGTTTTCTTTTATCAATATGAGATTGACTGCTGCGGTGCTTACCTTAATCTTAGCAAATAATTCGTATCAGTGTTTCAAGCACACTGTGTTATCATTCCAAAACCATGAGCTGGTCCGAGGCCTCCAATCAGTGCATACAGCTGGGCCGGTCGCTGCCACTGATACACTCTCTTGCTGGAGCCGACGACTTGATGACACATGTCAGGAATCTGACTTACTGCCTCTTCCACAACCTCCTCATGAGAGCCGGGACTATGCGTCAAAATACACATTTGTTGGAAGGGGACATCACATTCATTGGTGTGAAGCACTTCAAGGTAATGATAATGTAACCCATCCATATTTATGCATTATACATTTACAACACAGCAATAGTAATGTTTTGCAATGCTTCTATGGCCGAGTGGGTAGGAAGTTGGACTTATGACCAGTAGGTCGTTGCCAAGTAATAATGCCATTACTTTTATATTGGTGACATACAGTGTTATCTAAAGGCCTATGTGTGAAACTATGTTACAAGGATCAGACTTAACTCTCTGCTCATGCAAGAGTTAAATAGCTTTAAACTTGAGCATTTTTAGTAACAACTATTGTATAACATTTTGTTGTAATTAAAGTCTTCCTAAGTGATTAGAAATTGAATGGGATAATATATTTGTTTGTGCAAATTTAAAGGATGTTTTGATTTGGAATTTTTGAGTGAGTTCCTTGAAGAAAACGAGCATAAACCAAATGAACAATATGAAGGACAGGTGGAAGTGTAAACATGGTGGGAAGAGTCCAATATCTTATGGAGTCCATACCTAGAGCGAAAGTAATCATAGCCAATTTATGTCGGAGATATATGTATGTAATTGTCTTTAATCATTTTTGTACCCATACCGCTACACTAAATGCCTACTGTATATCCGGTTACTAAGGCACATGTGTGTAGATGTGCCTACCGGTCCTTGACCAATCAATATAAACACGTACCCATAATTGAGAATAGAAATAATTTTCGATTTAAATTGACACTTACAATCACCAGGAACCCTCTCGAGTGACCAAGGATGTGTGGAAACGAAGAAATTTACATCAATAAATCATGCACTGTTGCAAGCAAAAATCGTGGTCATGCTTTGGGTAATCTTCAAAGCTCTCGCGTTTTTAATGTTTTTTACTCGTGTAAGTTGATTGATACAAAGCTTTAGTCAGTTTGAATCAATGGTTTAAAACATGTCTTTTTAATGCACTCCAAGCATATATCAAAAGTGTGAATTGGCGAATAAAATTTATTTACCTGGTATAAGTAATCTAGTCCAAGATATCACATTCTTGGATGAGCGTTACAAATTTACAAAATGTATTATTGTTCACTCACTTAACTTGTATTTATTTAACATGTATATACCACCAAACACATTAAAATAAATAAACACATTAGATAATGATCCGTTTACAACTGCTCCTCCCCTCAGATTTATATGTAAAGCATCCTTAACTTTTTTTCCAACCTGGCAAAAAAATGGAAATAACCTTTGAATGTAAATTCTCTAAATTCCTTGGGAACATTGATTACATGAAGTTTGCGTTTTTCAGTCTGTGGGAGATAGTCAAACATTTGGAAATTGGTGATTAGGCCACAAGATCAGAACAGTATAGTTTGTTGGTATTTTTTCATTTGGATACATTATTGTATTACTGGGTGACGAAATATGTGTATGCAAATCTCAGGACCTAATCCGCAATTTAGGCTTGTTTTTATGTTTGATGGTCTTTTACATAGACTGAAAAAATGCCATCTAAATGGTCACTTTTATAAAAGTAGATCCAGCAAACACTAGTAATTTGTATTTTGATATTCAGTACCATTTTTGTTACTATGATTATCAGTACCATTTCATTTCATTATGATAGTAAATGTTATTTCATGAATTGCTGGGGTGTGGAAGAAGTTTGATAGTGAGCGATCCATAAACAGCTAACATCAATACAATTAAATAGCCTACTGCATTTTTTATAGAGAAAATGCGTGGTGTCGGGGATTAGTTATCACATTTGAAAGAGTTAAAGTATTTGTGACCAATGACAATGTCAACAAATCTTTTAGTTTTATTTGTTCCTTATTTATTCAGGTCAAGCAGGCAGCGAAAACGGCAAAAACACTTTGGTGTGCCTTGAAAGTGAGGGGAGTATCAAGCAAATAGTAGCTAGGGAGTTGCTGGTAACTGCTGATATGAAAGAGAAGTTTTTAACAACTTACAGTAAATAAGGTATGTCCACATTTACATATAAAATTGTTAGGTCTTTGATCTGTACCGGCTTGACAGATTTTCGTGTTGTACAAGAATAATCAATCAAGTCATTAGGTGGTCAAGATTTGTACCTGCGTAATGGATATATTCTACTTCT
>JAGTTF010000249.1:18323-32458 GCA_019095985.1 Streblospio benedicti
TTACAGTACATTTATTTTCTTAATCTTTTCATGGTCTATTAATCGTAAGATTACAGAAATAAACTAAATATATAACCATCTACCTATGTGATTCCTGTTATTACATTCATACACTGAAGTAATTTCAAAATCAGTTTATTGGATCTTCCAATGGTATTATTACATACCTTTTAACGTATGACATACCTTAATTTTACATATGATGTAACTAATACATATGTATGACATATGGCATATATTATGAGGTCAGTTTGATGACATAACAGGTTTTTAGCCAATGATAAAAGAGATCACAACAAGTCTTTGGCTTTTCTCTGATGCTAGATAATGTCATACATATACAAATACATTTTTTATCCAGTTGGACCTTTATTTGAAATTACTACAACCATAGGCAGTACTTCAACAATAACTCAAATCAGCCAAATATATGTCAGATTTATTGAATAATGATGTTGTTTCGTTCAGTTGGTGGCTATCTTTAAAAATGGCTGCCGTCTTCAAAACAAGTACCCATCTTGTAATAGGATGCAAAAAGCTTTTGCATGTAAAAATATAAAGTTTATAAGAAAAAAATGTACTCTAACAGTTTAAATCACTATGGATGGGAACACAACACTATGAGGTTTAATGAAAGTAAAATTTGTATTTTTTTGTACTGGCAGCCATCTTGAAAAATGTCGGCCATCTTGAAAAATGTCAAAACTTAATTCAGCATGTTGCAAAACATAAATTATATCAGAAAAGTCCTTATAGGCACTATGTAAATCTCATTTTATGAGATAAATTGATATTTCAATGCAGAGATGGCGGCCATCTTGAAAAATGGTGGGCATCTTGAATTTTTAGGTGGCTCTACAGATACAAATTTTTAGTATGCCATTGAGAGTCATCATACCAATTTTGATGCTTGTATCACCATATGCACGATTCTGTAACTTAGCCGCTCCGCTAACATGAGCACAAAGCACCCTGACTTGGTCATATCCTATCGTTTCAAAAACTTCTTGCAAACGTGTTCCCACAACCACTGCGTCTTTCAACCGTCTTCAAAACGTGTTCTTAACAAGTTTTCCATAGTGAGCACAAACCGTCCACACAATGTCCATTGTAACGTTTCGAAAATGGCTTACAGTAATTATATGGCTATGAAAATTAATGAAAAATATTACCTTGTCCACGATATTTTTTTTCAAAATGGCCGCCAATATGGCGAAAATTTAAGAAAATTCTATTTCTAAGTTTTAGTTGTGGGCACATAGCATATTAAACCAACTGAAATAAAAAAATCTGCATAACTTTAGTCTCTCATCACTGTTTTACAAAATTAATACACATTTGACAGCATTTTTTTATTTTTCATTGCATAAAATCAATATTTTGCTATGCTCCAAGTCCAAAACGTGCAAAGAAATTGAAACAAAATGGCTGTAACATTTTTTAACAGGTGAATTTTTTTCATTTTTGTTGCATATAAAGATTATCATATGGCCATGAAAATAAAAGAAAGAAAAATACCCCGCCCACGCTACTCTTGTTTCAAAATGGCCTCCAATATAGCGGAATTTAAGAAAATTTCTTTTATAAGTATTAGTTATGGGCTCATAGGAAATTAAACCAATTGAAATAACAAGTCTGCATAACTTCAGTCATTCATTACTATTAATTAAAATTAATATGCATTTCAGTGGCAGATCCAGGGGGTGCAGCCCCCCCCCCTCTGAATCATAGATCATAGATTAAGTTGTGTCAACTTATATTTCAATTGTGCACTATGAATTAAATAATTTCAGTAGGAATAACAGGAAAGTACTTTAGTATACTTCAAATAGCTCATAGAATGCAATATTTAAGGTGCAAATTTAAAAAAATATCTGGGGAAATTGCCCCAGACCTCCCTAGATAGAATGGGCCAGCTGCGCATTCATGCCGGCATCATTGAAGTTTCTGGGCCCATAGCTAAGTCTAAGTCTAAATAAGTAGTTCCTAATGCCCATAAGGGCCAACACGGGAACGGAGTGATTGTTTATGGCTTGAAGGCAGCGAGCCAGAGCCAGCTGAAATTGTGTTGTCAGAAGGGCATTCCACTCTGGAATAGTTCAGAGCACAAATGAGTTTGAATACACCAAAGAGATCTGATAGCTGTTTATACGAGATGGCCTAGAGTTCAGGGTGAGGTCCACTTCACTGTGCTTCACCTGCACTTTACCAAAATAGATGTTGTACAGCAGGGCTAGGCGCAAGACTCTCCTTCTTTCCTCCAGCTCAGACCAGCCAAGATCCTGTAGGAGTGCGCACTAGTATGCGAGCGGCGACTTTACCCATCTCGCTGCTTTTCTCTGGATTTTTTCAAGCTTTGCTCTGTCCTTCAATTTATGAGGGTCCCATATGGGTGCTGCGTATTCGAGACCCTCGGACAAGTGAAGTATAGGCTAGGCGCCTGGATGCTAATGGAGCACCCCTGAGATTACGTCGTAGAAATCCCAGCTTTTGATTGCCTTTCTTGGCCACATAGTCCACGTGATGGGTCCAGGACAGGTCGTTGGAGATCCACACGCCTAAGTACTTGGCGGTGCTCACCTCTTCGAGGGATCACATTATGTAGTTCATAGAAGTAGTTCATTGTTCCACGCCCAGACCAGAGCGAGTCCGAAGGATGTTGCACTTCGTCCATGCCCCAGGTGATACTCAAGCTTGGAGGGAGGCAAGGTCTTGCTGAAGCAGTACTTGGTCTCTCTTATGGTGGATCTGCCAATGCATTTTGACGGAAAAAAGATCCATAGCAATGCTACAGGTAAAAAAATGTGACACTGTTCAGTACAAAAAACAGGTTTGTCGCTAGTAACTACATTAAGAATGCATATGATTAAAAAAATCATATAACATAAATTTGACACTCAATTTCCTTCCAAAATAACTACAAATAGAAGAAATAATGCTGGCTTTTAAAGTCACCCTCACCTCCTTTTTCCATCATCCTTGGCCTTCAGAACAACTGAAAGACCATCATACCGCTTCTTTCAAGCACAGTTTTCAAGTGACCAAACTGAAGCCCTTTACCATATTCTCACTGTCTGGCAACAAATTACTGTCTTTCTATGTAAATGAAAAAAATCTCACTATCACATGTTATCTAATTTAGATGCCTAATACTAAAACACGGGACGGAACGGAACACGGAACGGTACATATCGTACATAACGTCCCGTGGCGTCCCGTGGCGTCCCGGAAGTTACTTTATGATGATATCTATTGTTTTATATGGTAGATATAATATTCCGTGTTTTCAAGGGCTTTTGACATCATACATAACGTTCCGTAGCGTCCCGGGGCGTTCCGTGTTTTCAAAGACTCTGACCATCATAAAAAACAATTATATTCTTCTCTCTCTCTTCTATGGCAAGCAAGCTCCTACCACTATATTGACATGGCTGAAGACACATCTTCCATTTGACTATGTCAAATGGCCCAGACGGGACTCGAACTCACGACCCCACCTATGGACGGAAATTTTGGGAGTTCTAATTTCTTCGCATTTTACTGCTAGTGGAGTTTTCTAATGTGTTTTTCCCAAGTTTGCTTGTGGATACAATTATATTCTTCTCTCTCTCTTCTATGGCAAGCAAGCTCCTACCACTATATTGACATGGCTGAAGACACATCTTCCATTTGACTATATCAAGTGGCCCATACGGGACTCGAACTCACGACTCCAAGGTTGTGAGACCAGAATGATACCATCATCCCAAGCAGCGGGCTGTTAAAAGGCTACTCGGACGAACCGATGTCTCTGTAGCCCCCATCCTACATACTTGGTCAATTATCATCTCAACCCGGAGGTCGTGGGTTCGAATCCCACCTATGGACGGAAATTTTGGGAGTTCTAATTTCTTCGCATTTTACTGCTAGTGGAGTTTTCTAATGTGTTTTCCCAAGTTTGCTTGTGGATACAATTATATTCTTCTCTCTCTCTTCTATGGCAAGCAAGCTCCTACCACTATAAGTGAAAATACAAATGTCAAATCTAGCTAATATATATTAAGCTCATTACATGTACATTTTTAAAACACAAGGAGTGTAATAACCTAAAATGTGCGTTGCTAACGTGTGCATTGTTGTAGGGTGATCTTTCATTTTGGTAGGGATAGTAAGAGTTATAGTTATGTCCATTATTTGATACTTTAATATAATTGGCCTGGTTATTTGGTCTCATACTGAGATATCGATCTTGACGTCCGTAATCCGCAGCATCTCTGGATCCATAAGCATAATATTCATCATCACATGCAGCATTAGCTCTCGTATTGGTAGGTCGTCTTGTTTCAGAACAAACTCGACTTTATTCCCAGGACTCTATTGTCCTTTTGCAACATTAACATTTTGTCTAAATAACTAAATTTCTAAATTGGTATCAACATAAACTTTACATTAACTTTAATTAAAATATTACTTTACTTTGTAGAAATTAATAAAACGTTATATAGATTTTAACATTTCATTTAAATGAATTAATTTGTAAATTAAAACGCTGTGTACTTGGTATGTAGCGTATGGTTTCATTTATATTTTCTTTGATGTTCTTTTTTTTTGCAACGTTGTAACATAAAAAATCCAAAAGTTTTTTACAAAATTTGAAATGATTCTATTAAACTCTTTTCGAGATTAAAGTCTCCTTTTCAAAATATAAACCTACGATGTTTCCATATTAGGCTCTACATCATACATAGTTGAACAAACATCTAATTTGACTGTAATTAAATCTGTTTTGTTACAATAGCTAACTTAATGGACTCAATATGTAAGCACAACGCAAACTTTTAAAGCACGATGCCGTTATCCTTAACTCCTGACTACCGCAATGGAAGTGGTGTTGTTTTTTTGTACGCCGGTTCAGCCCCGGGGGGGCATGGATGTTGGAAGATGATATTAAGGCATCTATGATGGCAGGGTTAGCCTGTGTCAATGTTTGTTACTGCAGTTTCCTTTTGAAAGCATACACCAGCATTCATGTTATTGTGCAAGCTTTTTCAGGCATATATGATTGTGACTGTGTCTTGTAGTGCAATATGCACAATTGTACGTACCCAAGTCACCGTCAACTGGTGATGCTTTAGCCTTGCTGCCTTGTGGCTCTTGTTTTCCCCAGCAGCCAGCGTGCCACTGCCAGCCAAGGAGAGCGTCTAGACAGGCCGGCCGGAAGAACTGACGGAACCCAGAGACAACGCACAGCGCCTCTACAACAGAGATGGCACTTGCAGGGCCGAAGCTACATATCAGGCAGGGGAGGCAACTGCTTCCTCTGTTTTGTGGGAGTTTTTTTTCTCAAACTCTGAATGAAACTGAGACTTAATATATTTGTTTTGTATGCTCCAAAGATTACATGATTGTCCCGTAAATCAAACTGGATACAAATTTGAAAAGCATATGTATTCATACATGACAAACATACTCTTTCATTTTTAACATGTGTAATTTTTGCTTTCTTAATCAATAACTGTGTTCCATTTCTGAGCCTCAGAGGCTAATTAATAGAAAAAAATATTTTGGGTGGGGGTGCCTAAAATCCACTCTAGAACAGCTACGAGGCTACGGCAATTGCCTGCACCCTCGCCAAACGTTTTTGCCACCTCTGTTTTGCAATCCTAGCTACGGTCCTGAGTCTTGCGAGTGTGTGTGTGTGTGTGCGTGGGTGTGTGCGTGCGTGCGCGTGCGTGAATGGCACAGGTTGAGCCATGTTTTCGGAAAAGGGGTGGGGGTGGGGGTATATCAAAGTTTTCATGGGTTTCAACGTGCGCCCTGTGCCCCACCCCTGCACGATGTGCCTATGTAATAATCCTATAGCCTATATAGCATAGTAGAATTCTGGTAAATGTCAAATATTTTAATCAGACAGAACATAGAAGTTGATACAGTCGAACCTTTATTTAAGACAACCTATGTAAATATATCACTATATCACTTCTATGCTCAAATCTAAATAAAGTGCAACTGTGGACCTGCGTGAAAGGACCACCTCTCCATTGACATCCAAATGAGCCCAGTCCTACGGGGGTCTTAAAATAGAAGTTCTACTGTAATCAATAGTTATAAAACTTAAATCGTCGGTTACTAGGAGGCGGTGAGACCAGAGCACATTGAAGTACGGATGGGGTGGGAATGCTGATGTGATGTGATCCATGTTTTTTGGCATTTTTTTTCCTTTTTCTGGGAGGTGGTGGTGGTGGTGGTGAGAATTTACGAGGCCGCAAAGGTGTTTTCTATGCCGGTTCCCCCGGGGAGTGGGGAGGGGGTGCATGGATATAGGAAAATGATATTAGGGCAGGGTTAGCCTGTGTGAATGTTTGTTACGGCAGTTTCCTTTTGAAAGCATACACCAGCGTCTATGTTATTGTGCATGCTTTTTTTCACGCACATGCGATCAACAAATGACAAGTAAAAAAAATAACCTCAAAGTTAAGCATATTAGCACACTCCCCGGGCACCTCGTCTGCAATGGTGGCAGGGTGGGGTCACCGAGATTTATAGGCTATCATAAGAGTCACAGTCACTGAGTCCCAATGAGATTGAGATTGAGATTGATTTCATTCAATATCATTAATATGGCAAACAATAACAGAACAACATATATGTTTATGCACTTATAAAAAATAAGCAATGTTATTGTTTCAACATACAGAGGTGACAAAAATATAAACAAATAATGCTGATCTTTAGAAATCCTGAGTATGGACTACCATATTGAATATATGTAATATGATGCTGAAAAGGTTGCAAATACATAATCGTGAAAAAAAGTGAAATTATACCTAATGGTTATGATATGGTTATATACTCATATGGTTAACACCAATGTTTGTTTACATCTAGAGACACACAACCCGACATACGGTAGGTCCGGGGGGGGGTCTCTAGACGTAAACAAACATTGGAACTCCGTGAATGTGATCTGCTCATTAAAAAGGCTGTGATTTGCCCTAAATCTTGAGCGTGAATTGTGAATTGTCTGTATTTAAGTGTGTGAAATGTGATGAAAATGTGATGCAACTTATTCAATTACAATTCCTGGGGATTGGTGAAAGACGATGAAATGTATTGGGGACTGGTGATTTAGGAAACAAATGTTGATGAATGGATTTTCATCAAGGCTATATACCCCCCTCATACCTGTTGTGGGAGAGGAGGATGGGTACCCATGGCTTAGAGTAATGAGAAATATGATGATGCTATAGATGCATGGTAGTCATCTGCTTGTCCTCGACATGTGGCAGCCATAAAGTGTTCCTTCCAGAAGGCCATTTGAGGTCAATTTTGATATTTTACATAGTAGTTTCAACCATGCATTCACTTTAGTAGAGGTTTAATATAAATATAATTTACACATAATATAGTCAATGCATGGGCCTTTGGTTTCAGCACTGCTTGAAACATGGCCTCCATATTTGATACAATATTAATGTGACTTGTGACCATCTCCTACGTTGAACTTTGGCCCTTTTGGTAACTAAATGAAAAGTGCTCAGAGAGCTCAGCATTCCATACCAGCTTTATAGTGCTAGTGAGATTTTGGATTGTAAGTGCTTCCTAAACATGGTTGAAGTCAACATAAAAATGTCAAATGTAAATGTTGAAGGTTTATAGTCTACTACTATCCAGGGGCTGTACTGCTCAGTCGACTCATTTACACCAGGTCATTGGCATCTTTGTCACTCAACGTTTTATCTTTCTCAACTCCCTGGGAAGCATACAACACTGGCTGCATACAGCATTTGCTGCTGTAGCGCACACATCCCTAATTAATTCGAACCCACGACCTTCTGGTCACGAGTCCAACTCCCTATCCATTCGGCCACAAAGCACACATCTTCATTGCCCAGGAGCCAACGTTGTTTTTCTAGCGACACCACGCTCTCTGAGAACTTTTGATCTAGTTAGAGTTATCTGTAAATCAAAGGCAACACCAGCACAACCAAACAGTGAGCCACTCATGGTGGTAGTAGTCTGCTTCCTATGCTTCCACGTAGGGCAGGGCGCGGTCGCTGAGCACCTCGGCACGCACCTGCAGCTCCTCCAGGTGGCGCTCGGTCTCCACGGGCACCGTGGGCCCGGCCGGCTGACCGGCTGACCGACAGCTGACCTGGAGAGAGAAACAGCAATGAACAGGCTAGTACGGTCATAATCACCTGCACACACGTGATGTGACACAGAGTGTTCTGTGTTCCTTCCAGAAGGCCATAAAATACATTACATTCGGCATTTTACATAGCAGTTTCAACACAGCTTGAAACATGGCCTCCATATATGATACAATATTAATGCGACTTGTGACCATCACCTACGCTGGACTTTGGCCTTTTGGTAACTAAATGAAAAGTGCTCAGAGACCTCAGCATTCCATAGCAGCTCATAGTACTAGTGGGATTTTGGATTGTAAGTGCTTCCTAAACATGGTTAAAATCAACATCTTCATTGTCCATGAGTCAACCTTGTTCTAGCTACACCGTGCTCTCTCAGCACTTTTGATCTAGTTAGTGTTCTGTAAATCCAGCCCTTACATCTGAATACAGTAATATTCACAACTCTTACTGAGAGTTCCTTCACATTGTTCGTACAACTGTCTCTGATGGTAAAACCTTACAGAATGGACGCTTTATACATGGTACATTATAGCTTTTATTAAGACTTAGGTGTTGTTATTGAGTGCCAACAGTCCCCGTGGTCTCCTAGGGAGATTGTACTCATTCTTGGCTTTGGTGGTGTGGTGTTGGTCGGGTGGGGGGGCGTAGAATGGACAGATTGTATGGCATGATTTGATAGTGCTAATTGTGACTCGCAGATGTGCAATGCGAGCCTATCACACAAAAAAGGCAGAAAGTAAAAACAATGAGAATTGGATGACATTGTGCAATGTGAAATTTTATTAATAGAATAATATTGTTCATAACAGGGTTTCAGGCATATAGATTTGAATACAAAATATTGATTGTACACTCAATAAGTTGAAATGAATGTATGTACAATTTAAATTTTATCAAATTGTTTTACATAAAACACAGTATTAACCTATTTCTAGTACACCAGTACTTAATATTACAAATATATATTCTATACATAACGGTCTCAAAATGCAGTGTTGTAGGAAACGGAGACGTCTAGTATATAGACAAAACCGGGTGAGTTGGTAAAATTGATTATTTTATTGGGCAAGTTCTTGGGGCGAGCTGTGATACGTCCCAAGAACGAGCCCAATAAAATAATCAATGTTACTCAACGAACCCGGTTTTGTATTTATCAGTCTTTTCTAAGCAATTACAATACTGTTTAAAAAATAAACTGGCATATATTCAACACATTTAACAAGATAATTTATTAATAAATTACAAAATGCAAAAATATGTAGTAATACACTGCATAATCATAACAGAACACGGCGCAGTCACTGCTAGACATATAGACGCCTATGGTCGGACTTCTGCATTACAGTTACGTCGGCCGTATGCCTGCTACCACGCTGTTCTGTGCGATCTCTTTGATGTTCATTGATTTTGGAGCTTTTCTTAGTAGTTTAATCAAAATCAATAGCTTTTCCCTAGAAGTAGCAGGTGTGCTATATTCATGAACATATTTGAAGTGGGTCAAAACTAGTCCGGTTGACAACTAACCATGTACGGAATCCGTATATAGACAGTCCTGATACAACATATTTTTACACGGCAGTTCTGGACGTCGATATCGACTGAAAATACATGCAAAAGACTGATAAATACATGTGTGTGTGGGGGTGGGGTGGGGTGGAGGTGGGGTAGAGATAAAAATTTGTGAGATAGGAGATTGGCCTGAAAAAAATTGGGAGATGGGAGATGAGGCCAAACAAAGTGGCAGATGGGAGATTTCTTTACATATTTTTTGGAGGGGCAACCTCTTACAGATTTTTTTTGTTACAAGCAACTTTGACATCAAGTACTTATGTCATTTGCACATTATTGCTTATGTAAAAATGTATTAGACTCAAAAGAAGAAAAAAAAACATTGTTACAAAGTTAATATAGAAAACAAATACAAATGTTTTGCATTCCTTGGATATATATACGTGTATAGATCTATCAATGTATTTATAGCCGAAGTTAGAATAGAGAACTACTGCTACTACATTCAAGACTTTATATGTCAACTGAAGCTGGTGTCCCAGTTTCTGGGGTAGGCAGCTGACGGCAGTGTCTCACCAGCTTTCCACGCGTCTCTAACAAGCGTGTCTGTATCAAGGAGGTCGCAGTTCTTCAATTCGGATTTCATACATTCCACCCAAGTCTTTCTTTGATGCCTTGTACCTGACAATTAGGGATCTCCATGTCTATGGCAATATTGGTGCAATAGGAGGATTGATGCATATGGGGATGGCGGGGGGCGGGCGGGTTAGGGAGGTACAGATTTTTTGGCATGATATATTGTTAGTGCTAATAGTGACTCGCGGAAGTGCAATGCGATTGAGACCATGAGAAAAGTTGTTACAATGCAAAGTCTAGTATTATTAATAAGATAATATTGTTCACAATACACTTTAAGGCATATAGATTCGAACCCGAAATATCGATTATACACTCAATCAATTGGCGTTTTAGGAAACGTCTAGTATCATAGTAGAGTCATATGTTTGATTTGTTTGATGTACTCACCCCCACATCTTACAGTCCATCGTGAGATGTACAGAGAACAAGCCAGGGTAGTGAATGAGTTGATTGAGTGTGCAGTCTTCATATTTTACAGCAAAAGTAACTGAGTGTGGTACAGATCAAAAGGCGCTTTTTCGAATAAATGATGAGTTACAAGGAAATTCAAAATTTTCATTGCTACCAGATTTCCCTTCAGCCAATGATGCAGCTGAGGAATTTGCTGAATTTTTCTCAAACAAGGTCAGTAAGATCAGGGAGAATCTAGACATTGTGAATGTTAGTATGGGAGTACCATTACATGAGAGAACTGTCCTACCTTTGTCTCGCCCAGCCAGTGGAGCTACGCTACAATCATTCACTCATCTCACAATAAATGATGTTAAAAAGCTAATTAAACAATCTCCATCCAAATCCTGTTCACTCGATTCCATTCCTATCTGGCTTTTAAAGGAAGTGCTAGAGCAATTGGCCCCAACAATAACTACAATAGTCAATAAGTCTCTGCATGATGGGTATTTCCCAAAGATGATGAAGAGAGCCCTAGTAACCCCACTTCTAAAGAAATCAACATTGGATAAAAACAATCTTAAGAACTATAGACCAGTCTCCAATCTATCCATCATCTCTAAAATAATAGAGAATGCGGTGATGCCACAAGTATCTATTCATGCCTCCGTCCATCACCTTCTATCAAACTTCCAGTCTGCATACAGACCAGCACACAGCACGGAAACTGCCCTCCTCCGTGTTCAGAATGATATCTTGCTGCACTTGGACGAGGGAAGGGGGGTCATCCTGACCCTCCTCGACTTGTCGGCAGCTTTTGATACCTGTGATCATGAAATTCTCCTGTCGAGACTCTACCACAAGATGGGACTGAGGGGATCTGTGCTGGACTGGTTCCGATCGTATCTAGAAGACAGATATCAATCCATCCATGTTAACGGCACAACATCATGTGCCCCAGGTAAATTATCATGGCAAGCTTACTTTTAAAATGGAATGGTGTCAAACTGTGGAATAAGTTACCCTATTATATAAAATCATGTGATAGCAAAAACAAATTTAAATCCCAATGTAAAAAAATATCTCTTTAATGAAATGATCAAAGTTGAAAATAGCATATATACTAAGTAAACAGTAATAGTAATTATTTTTTGATTATTTTTTAGCAGATAAATATGCGCTTTGGATGCCAATTTGAAAGATATGATGTTTTTTAGGTCCACCATGGAAATAAGTTGCTAGATATTTTTTAATATCTTAAACTTGGTGTTAACCATTTTCTATATCATTAGGCTTATTTTCACAATTTATCTTTTCTTCATGTTTTTGTATTTGTAATTTTTTCAGCATCACATGTATTTCAATATTGTAGTCCATACTCAGTATTTCCAAAGATTCAGTAGTATTCATATATTTTGTCACCTCTGTATATTGAAACTATAACATTGCTGTTATTTTTAATGTAAGTATAAGCAGATATTTTGTGTTATTATCGTTTGCCATAATGATATTGAATAAAATCAATCTCAATCTCAATCAGCAACACGTCTGCTCACTTTTGGCTTTTCTCAAGGGTCTGTGAGTGGCCCTCAGGATTTCTCATACTACTCGGATGGGGTCCTGGAAATTGCCCAGAAGCACTGTGTGTCTGTCCACATGTATGCAGACGACACACAGTTGTACTTTCCTTTCGAGCTGTCGGCAACAGAGTGTGCAGAAAGTTCAGACACACAAATGGAGGACTGCATCGAAGACATCAGAAAATGGATGGCTATCAATAAGCTGAAACTAAATTATGATAAGTCTGAGCTAATGATAATAACACCATCAAGACAGAGCCATGAATGCAACATCAAGCAATTAACCATGGGTGACTGCAAGGTGGATGCAAGTATTTCTGTGAGAATCCTTGGCATGATATTTGATGATACTTTGTCAATGAAGCCTCAAGTTGATTCAATCATCAGACAGACCAACTATCAACTTCGAGCTATCAGCCAAATCCGCAATTACCTAAATTTTGAAGCTTGTTCCAACTTAATCCATGCCTCTATTAGCAGTCGCTTGGACTACTGTAACTCTCTGCTGATGGTTTACCAGACACCCAGATAAAGAGGCTGCAAAAGATCCAAAGTACCGCTGCACGCATGCTTACAAGAACTGGCAAGTACGATCACATCTCCCAAGTTTTAAAGACACTCCACTGGCTACCAGTGGACAAAAGAATAGAGTTCAAGATATGTCTTCTTACATACAAATGCTTGATTGGTGACGCACCAGAGTATCTCGCTGAGCTATTAACTGCGTACCAACCAACCCGGACACTCAGATCTACTGACAGGCAGATGCTGACCGGACCCAAAACTAGACTCAAAACCTATGGGGATCGAGCTTTTGTAAAAAGTGCACCAACTTTGTAGAATAATGCTACCAGAGAATGTTAAGTCTGCTACATCACTCTGTACTTTTAAATCTGCTCTGAAAAGACATTTATACCATGTAGCTTATGGTGAATAGTTATGAGTCATTTATTGTCTTTGATTGATATGCATTAGTAGGATATATGATATGTATGTATTTGTATTGACTGTTAGCTCTGGGCTGCGCTGTTGAACTTTATAGGATATCTGTGCGCAGATTGCAAATTCTGTATTATTATTATTACAAGTTAGTGTGAGCATTAGGATTAAAATTGTCATGTGTATTTCATTACATATTAGCAACAATGCAATTGTATTGTTGTATTGTATTGTATCAGTTTATTTCGCATAAACTGCATAGTAAAATATCACAGTCCATATCAAAGTTAGTCTAAAAACATTATTATATGCTACAGAAGCTTTGTTAAAGACATTATCATTAAATACAGTCCAAATTTGACTACCATACATACATACTACTATTAAAAGTCCTAAAAAGACATATTTTAACACTTTCAGAACAATATCTAAATTTACTAATTAAAATATTGCCTTGTGTATAGATACATTTTGTGTGACATGCTATATCATCGTTACTATCTAGTTGTGAAGTAATAATCACCCCGAGATGCTTAACGTTTTCTACAATAGGTACAAACTCACATCCAAGTGACATATTGGGAACATGCATTTTTTACAACTTTTTGTTTTAAAGCAAATGTACTTAGATTTATTCCCATTAAACTTGACAGAGTGTTGCTCAGCAAGCGCACAACAGATATTCAGTAATTTTTTCAGTGCCCTTGGGCACGGCACGACAATACACGTATCATCAGCATACATAAGATGATTGCATATTCGACCATTAATTTTACAACCAATTTTTGTCTCATTGAACATAATAGACAGGTATTCTATTCATTGCATTGCACATTCTAGCTAAGTGGATCGGTCTGCAGACTATATCACTTCTATGCTCAAATCTAAATAAAGTGGAACCATGGACCTGTGTGAAAGGACCACCTCTCTATTGACATCCAAA
>JAGTTF010000251.1:0-17722 GCA_019095985.1 Streblospio benedicti
TCTGTGTACATATTGCTTGGTTTTAATATGGCGGGGGGCATTTAAAGTGCCCATTATAACAGGTTGTGGACAGTTGTGGGAGAATATAAAGTGTCCACATAAGTCAAGTGTAAGCAAATAAGCATTCAGTGAATATATGATATATAGAGAACCTGTAGAAATGAAAAGTGTCCACATATGACATGTGTCACTTATTTTTTGAAGTTCTCAAATGGACATGTTCCAGTGTAATCATGTTTTACAATTAGTATAGGTGCACCCCTTGTTGTTGTTTGTTTTATGGTGCTATGATTAGGAAGGGTATTAGTTCTGACCAAATTACATCGGCATGAACTATAGCACTTAGTATTAATACTTCAATTTTATTTGAATGTTTCTATATTTAGCCTATTTATTTTGCAGATTATCTCTTACAAGTTACATAAATAGTGACCGAGAATGAAGTTTCTGATTGCGATGGCCCTTGTGGCCTTTGCAGCCCATGCATCAGCACAAAGTAGGTCCATAACCAGCAATATGTGTGATTTATTCACCACACATTATGTAACAAAACAGTAAAACTAATGAAACAATGAACCGGTACTATCCGTGTACAGTATCCAAATTGAGAGTTGTGAAAGTATACATTTCTCTTCATGATATTGATTCATACTAGAACATTTCTAAGGATGAATACCACCATTACGAACCTATGAACTGAGGTCATTGTCTATGTTTCAGGCTGCACTGACATTGAAAACTGTTTGACATGCGCTAACCCCGGCCCACTGTATGAGGACTGCCCAGATGCCACCGTCATTTCTATGGCCAGGACAAAATGCCTCGGTAGGTGCACACAATACTGTTATTGTACTCAAAATCCTCTATGTGGAGTATAATCATACTAAAATACGAAGCAGATAACTGCTGCCTATAATTGTTTGTTTAGGAATTTTAGTGCTTTACTGTGCACAACTGTTGCTACGAGGTACTTGTAGTTCGTGTGAACTATTCCAAGCAAGTAACAAATAGAATGTGGACGAATAAGTGTTTGCTTCAGAGTGCTCTGACGGCTGCCAGGAGTGCACGGCCAACGCTCAGGACGTGACGACTTGCACCAAATGTGGACCCCGCTTTTACCTGAAGGCTGGCGCCTGTGTGGGTAGGTACCGGTCAGAGGGAACGTATTCTACAGCCTATTGGATAATATGCTGTCTAGCAAATCGTATCAGAGATTAAGATTCCTGAAGCACATAGCAAAATCTTGTAATATGATATTAGGTAATGTGTTCGCTGTAAACTACACATGAAAATAAACTATAGAAAAAAAAACACGTCCTATGTTTTTTTGTGCTGGGTAAATTTTATGTACTAAATATCAGTTTTCACGAATTCAATATTTGAAAAAAATTCTGCGAAATTTGTCATATCAATCATATAGAATGAAGTGATTCAAAATAGACCGTACCATTTTAAACAATGTACTGATTTCGTGCATATGATGTGGATGGTTATTAGGTCTGCTGAATCGGAGCGAGTTTGAAACCCACTTTTCTCTTACAGAATGCACTGCGGGTTGCCTTGAATGCCACGAGGATAACAATGTAGTCGTCTGTGACAAGTGTGTGGCTTTGGGATACGCCCAAGACCTGACACAGGATGCCAAACCTTGCATTGGTAGGTACCACAACTTTACTAACAACATAAGCATATTGAAAGCAGTAATACAATCCCATGGAATATAATTCCATGAATCCTGATCATAACTGGAATGTGAGCAAGGAGCACCTTATGTATGTGCTTCCTTGATAGAAGTATTTAGGGAGTTGGATGTCTCGATTCCAGGTCAGGTATACTAGAGGGTATTGGGCACACACCTCTCAAACCATCTTCACACCTATCTATTCGCTAACATGTACAGCTTTGGCAATGTAAGCCTATATGTAAATGGTTAAATAGCATACTGCTACAGCACGGAAAAAGCAAGATGAGACGACTGTTCAGCCAATACAATAAAAACATATGAAAAATTGAGCATTTACATTTAATCTTTGTGTCATCTATAGCGTGCCCCTCTAAGTGCAAGACGTGCAGCGTTCAGACTGACGGCACCACCCAGTGCTCTGAGTGCTACAGCTACTCCGGCCTCAACATCCAGGGATATTACCTCAAGGCCTCAGACAAGAGTTGCAAGGTGGGCATTGTTGTGAAAAGTATGACACAAATAGGAGCTATCAGTTCTCTAAAGGATAACAACTAGCACTCAACTCTTCAACCCCGTAGCAATTATGTTGGCACTTGACAATTAATTACATTAAGTTTGATATAATATCATAGCCCTGGGTAACATAACAATCAAATGGGCATATACTAAAGGCATTGATAAATATAATTTAGGTTCTGTGGGCCTCAACACGGGGACATTTCAACACACATGGCATTTACATTTGCATGAACCAGACTTAAAACTAGACCGATATGTATTTGTTTCTGATGGTAACATTACAGTCCTGCCCCTCTAAATGTGAGAAGTGCACAGATAATGGTGAGGGCAAGGGCATCTGCAACGACTGCTACGACGACTATGTCATCTTTGATGACACAAATGACGATGCCAACGATGGAACCAAATGTCTCAGTAAGCATTGTTAACAGTAAAATGCTGATGTCTCAAAATGAGTTTTGATGACACAGCCGATGTGTATTGGATAATAAATAACATAACAAACTTTAATGGCAAATATGGCCCAGCATTCCCGAGTTGTCAGATCTATTGCTAATCAGCAGATGCTGTCTTTTATTATTCTGACATTTAGACAAAATGACGTCCCGATTACAGTTAGATATAATTGCAGCCTCTAAAGAAATTGGGGAATTTTTCGGCACTTGATGTGATCAATGGGAAACAAAATGTAATACAAAAAGGGCCTTGTTAAAAAACGTTGTATTTTGAAGTTTGAGTCCAGAAGTTAGAGCAATTGTTAAGGGGTCTCATGAGCATCACATTTCACGTCTGAAAATGAGTAAGTATTTGTTTTTCTTACAAAATGTTGAAAACCTTAAAAATCAGCGAGCCAAAACCTACAGCTCACTCAGGCTCCTGTGTGATTGAGCACTGGGAGAAAGTGAAATTCTACATGAATACGTTTACTGCCAGTAATTGTAGTGTGCAACTGCTCTTACGTAACTTTCAGGCTGTCCCAGTGCCTGCGCGCAGTGCTCTGGAGAGGTGAATACTGGATCCACTGCCAAGTGCACGGAATGCAAGCCTGACATGGGCAACTATCTCAGTAGCGATGCCTGCACTAGTAAGTAATACCATGACAACGTTTACCATTACAGTAAAAATAGAAATGATTCGATCTGATCACTTTGTCTATCATGTAAGTACAATTTGGAGTAAAATGCTTGGTTCATTAGAGTTTTTGGATACTGAATTAATGATCTGTTGAAAAACTGATTCCTAGCGCAGCCCCATTTACACTAAAAGATGATATTCAACAACGCTGCTGCTACTTACATTTTGTGATTTACAATAAGATTCTTGGTCTGTAGAGATATTTTCCTTCAGCATATTCTGATTTCAGCTTGTGGAGATGGCTGCAAGAACTGTGACGCTGATGGCGCCTGTACCGAGTGTAAACCCGAGTACCGTCTAACAGACACCACATGCACTGGTAGGGGCAAAACATGCACATTCAGGCCATTGGCAATATATTTCATCACTTTATTTATCATTTTATCCGGCTCAAGTGGAATTATATGTTGCAGCATTTTAATAGTTTTGATTTCGCACGTCATTTGCTGGCACTCGAATTTTGGCGGAAACACGCATTGCTTAATATAATTTGTTTGATAACAAGTAGGGCTACAATAGCTATGCCGCTAACTTACAAATACAATGATTATAGAAGGTAGAAATATATATTGTGCATAAATCACAATTGCACATCGTAGAGAAAGAGTTATCAAAACGTAATGGATGTGTTAGGTATGCATAGTTATGCCTGACTTTTTTATTATTAGGTGGTAATTACTAAAATGGCATATTTTTGTCGACAAGTTGAGGCACTCATAATTAAAAAATATCTTCTGCATATGACCATTGATAGCTTATTGGTTAATATTGTATCATACTTAGTTGGACATGAATAATTGGAATAGAAGGGATCCCCCAAACAGTCAGCAACCCTCCTTGTAAGTGATATCTTCTCTTGTGTATTGCTTTTCAGCCTGCCCTGCGTTCTGCCTGGCTTGCTCTCTCAATGAGGAGGACAATACTGTGTCTTGCAGTGAATGCAAGGAGAACTATGGCACCAAGCTTGCTGCAGATAAATCCTGTGACAGTAAGTCTAATTCACTGAACAAGGTCAGCTAATTCCCTGTACCCCATGAATTTCTACCTAAAGTATTGCCCTTAAACGCACTTTACACCCACGCGACTGTAAACGAACCCTTCGAAGGCAGCCACAAGTGTTATGTGAAGTTCTCATCCTGGGCATATTGAGTTGACCAAAGGCAACTGGATCAATGGATTTGACCTTCTTTTGAAAATGGCTTTGAGCAGAGTTTTAGTAGTTAGAAATAATATTCTCAAAATACCCTTACAAATGACATGTTCCACAACGCACATTCATTGATGCGGTTGCATTTAGGTGAGACATTGAACATAGTAAAAAAGTATGGTGAGCCGATATGCTGGGCTAAATGAAGTGTTACTTATAAATGTAAATGCTCTACTTCCCCTAGACACAGCATGACTATTTGCAACAAACATTATCCAAACATCATATTTGTCACAAATATTTGGACACGTTGAATTTCTTGATGAATTTGCCACGTCGCGTTGGTCTACGTAGGCAGAATTCGCTAATTTCAAGCCATAGCAAATACGTACGACACATACACACGAATTAGCGTTTGTGCATATTTGGACGACAGTTAACTCACACAAAATGTAAGTTACTATGAGTCATTAAGTCAAACGAACTGTTACTTATGTAATGCATATGACCTTACTCAACTAGGCATGACATAACTATTTGTAACGAAGTCTAACTAAAATCTATTCACCAGTGTATGTACGTGGATCATTGTCATATCTCACTGTTATATATTCAGTATATAGGCGTGATTCAATGACCATTAGTATCGTGGAACTTCCTCACCAAATCCTATCAATCAGAAGCCCCACCGCCGCAATGTTCAGGGACGATGTCAAATGTCAGACGTACGGTTTCTCATTGTAAGAGAAAACGGAATATTGATTTGGCTTTTGACATACCTCTAGTCCGGCGAATGTTCCCTGCTATAAAGGCCGCTCTTAACCCCCTTACGAGTGACCAATAAAGGCTCCCATGTTCGAGTAGAGGCTTGCTACAACAAAAGTCATTTAACAAGTTTAATTCCCAGCTCCCGTGTAGCATATTTATTTGTAAGTGACATCAGGTGTGTCTTTACACCCTGCAGATTCGTCACTTACATAAGAGCCATGGTGCGGGCTCAGTGCATCCTCCCCGGCATGAATAAGTGATACCCTGTTCTAAGATGTTGCTATTTTCAGGCTGCGGCATCAGCAACTGTTTAGCTTGCACTAGAGCGTCCGACGGATCATTCACTTGCGGCACCTGCGCGACCGGATATGTTGTTGGAGATGGAGTGTGTAAAGGTGAGGCTCTTAATGTGCGGCATGCTCTAGGCAGTGTTTAAGCAGGACCTGTAAAATGGATTTGATAGATAACTTTGTTTGTTTTGTGTATGTTTGTTACGGGTTGCCAAAGAAGCTGGAGTGAGTGTCAATTTCGACCGTATTTTTAACTGGTGAAGGAACTGTTTATAAATTGCTGTGTTCTTTCCATTGCAGCCTGCCCTGCTGGATGTGATACTGGTGTTTTTTTTGTTCGTGGGCGCCGCCAACAGTGTAACTGAATGCTCGGATTGTGATGCTGGCTACACCGACGCTGCTGATAGCACCCACAACTGCGGATGTAGGTCCCATTTTTTGTTACTGTTACTGCTGCACCATGACACTAACATTTCACTCTTATTTTACGCAGTAAATCATATGGACAAGAGACATAATCAAAAGAAAAGCAAAAAACTGAACGAATATATCTATTATCATTGACTTAGCCTGTTTCTATAAATTATCAGTTAATATGGACATGATTGGTTCGTCTTTCACAACATAAAATATCTTAACTTACTGTTGACAGTTTCGGCAATTGCTGCTGCCATTTTCAGAACACCAACCGGCGCAAGGTCGGAAAACATATGTATTCCATGATGAACTCATTAAAGGATATCAGTTAATAGTGTTGTAAAGCCCATCAGTATTTTTATTACGGTGCTTATGCTATTTAATTACGCACGTAAATAAGTCTAGCCATGAAAAAACACACGCATAAAGTTTGCGCAATATGATTACATTGTATGTCTCAATGGAGAAATATGTGTGTATATTATGTTGTTTTCAGCGTGTACTTCTGGACTCACTGGATCTGATGCCAATTGTGCGACATGTGACTGGGATACTGCACCTGCCGTTGCGTGTTCAGCCTGTGAGACTGGTTGGGTTGAGGACTCGGGTACCTGCTACCGTAAGTAAAGCACTGGCAGCGTCGCACTCATACTCATACTTGTTGTCATTGTTGATAAAGCTTTGGTGTTTATGAAATAAAGTTTTGAATGGTCGTACATAGCGGAGTGTGTGAAGGTGAGGAGAGATGGCAGCAGTGCAACCATAATTGTTGGCGCTATGGATGCTTTGTTGAGCAATGTAGTCTTTTGACATAGAGTTTGATTGACCATATCCATCTTAATTCTTTAGCAATTCATTTTCAAAAGATCTTCAGTGTTGGTGTTTTGTTTTGATCATATGTCTGGTATTGTCAGATAAATATTAATTATCACATTTTTAATCGATCAAAATGTTGTACATCATAGTATATGGACTTAATCGTATTATTGTTGGTGATTTGTGATCATCACGGTTTTAGTAATGACTTGTATTGTTTGCATTGTAGAATGCCCCGTGGGTTGTAGAACAGTGGCCTGCGCGTATTCCGGTGGAGCTGCATGTGACACCAGCGCAGCATCTGGTTCCGCTTGTGATACCCGGCTACACCGAGAGTGCCGATGCCACTCACGGCTGTGGATGTACGTCACTATATATGTTGCAATGAATATTATCCAGATTACCACATCAAATATGTCCAGCATTTTATTATCAATGCAGTGATTACAATGATATCAAGTAATGACCGTTAAATTCTGGCTACAGTATGTACCAACTGTAACCTGGCTGGCCAATGCTTAGAATGTAATTGGAGCACTGAAACTCCAATAAAATGCTCAAATTGTGCTATTGGATCTGTGAATAATTCCATCTTGTGCCTGTGGTCCTGCGCAGTATGATTATATAGGATGCCTCACTAATAACTAAGCAATAATTGTATGTATATGTTGTTTCCAGCGTGTACTTCTGGACTCACTGGATCTGATGCCAATTGGAATGCGACATGTGACTGGGATACTGCACCTGCCGTTGCGTGTTCAGCCTGTGAGACTGGTTGGGTTGAGGACTCGGGTACCTGCTACCGTAAGTAAAAAG
Organism: Streblospio benedicti; assembly: GCA_019095985.1. Lineage (NCBI taxonomy): Eukaryota > Metazoa > Annelida > Polychaeta > Spionida > Spionidae > Streblospio > Streblospio benedicti. The sequence goes on from JAGTTF010000251.1 coordinate 7,592, forward strand.
CACTGGCAGCGTCGCACTCATACTCATACTTGTTGTCATTGTTGATAAAGCTTTGGTGTTTATGAAATAAAGTTTTGAATGGTCGTACATAGCGGAGTGTGTGAAGGTGAGGAGAGATGGCAGCAGTGCAACCATAATTGTTGGCGCTATGGATGCTTTGTTGAGCAATGTAGTCTTTTGACATAGAGTTTGATTGACCATATCCATCTTAATTCTTTAGCAATTCATTTTCAAAAGATCTTCAGTGTTGGTGTTTTGTTTGATCATATGTCTGGTATTGTCAGATAAATATTAATTATCACATTTTTAATCGATCAAAATGTTGTACATCATAGTATATGGACTTAATCGTATTATTGTTGGTGATTTGTGATCATCACGGTTTTAGTAATGACTTGTATTGTTTGCATTGTAGAATGCCCCGTGGGTTGTAGAACAGTGGCCTGCGCGTATTCCGGTGGAGCTGCATGTGACACCAGCGCAGCATCTGGTTCCGCTTGTGATACCGGCTACACCGAGAGTGCCGATGCCACTCACGGCTGTGGATGTACGTTTATTATTCTATATTTAAGTAGCTTTTTCAGGACCACTTTTCATGCTTACTTTCAGTCTAGAGTAGTATAATATTACACCACAATTGAAACTTGCCTCAGACTCCACACAATCAAAGAACATGTACACCATGGCGCATAATGTTTGAAAAAAAAATGATACTACATTTCTCACAGTATCATATTATTGTTTTCCAAAATAGAAATAAACATACACGTTTTATCACGACAAAATTAAATGGGATGGCATCCTTTGCTCCTTGTCGACCAGCCCTGGAGTATGCTGCACAAACGTGCGGCCTGGTGTCCAATAGTGGCAGACCGGGGGCAAGCCCCCCCCCCCCTCTTTTCCCACCAAAATAGTTCTGTTTCATAGGGTGTTTCATAAAATCCCGTAAGTGCGCCCCCCTTCCTTACGTGTGCCCCCCACCCTCTTCCAAAATCCTGGATGTGCCAAGCAGCAAGACTCCAATGTAATGATTTTGGTGCCGAAAGCAGTGTGACTGCCCTCCTGCCGATGTTAGACTGCCAACCACTGTCCACCACAATCACACACTCATGGCTTCAATTCACCAAGACAGATTTTGTCGCCTTCAGGGCAGGGAATGATGTAATCTAGACTATGTGCAAAGACAAGTGCGTTTTTGCGTCACTCACAATCAATGCTTAGAACACTGGCATGGCTTCAATAAAATGCTCAAGACAGATTTTTGTCGATTCCCTTCAGGGCAGGGAATGATACCAACTATCTATGCAGTGATGTTCATAAAAGGTATATGTTGTTTTCAGCGTGTACTTCCGGACTCACTGGATCTGATGCCAATTGTGCGACATGTGACTGGAATACTGCACCTGCCGTTGCGTGTTCAGCCTGTGTTACTGGATATCGAGTGGATTCCGGAGCATGTACAAGTGAGTGTAGGCAGCAAAGCCCACGCACATCTAGAAATTAAGACATTGTCGCTTGGCACTTGTTCATGTGCTTTAAAAGATAAATGACCCACAACTAATGTTGTAAGTTCACTGCTTCTGTAATATGAAAGATCTGTCTCATTCCCTTGAATGTATTAATACAGCGTTCAATGTATCTGCTTAAACTGTAATTTCAGAAGCGAACTATGATCCTTTAGAAGTGATTTATTTGGAGCATATTGCAAATATTTACGTCCCAGTGAGGGTTTTTTTTTTTAATTAGCTGGTAAAATGTTGACTGTGTTTTCCACCTGTATCTTCAGAGTGCTCCGCCAATTGCGATGTTTGCGATGCTAATGGATGTACAACCTGTGCACAATACTTTGACCTTATTGATTCTTCAAAAACGTGCATTGGTCAGTACATACTCACTTCTAGCTTATCCACTTATGATTCATAATTATCGCATATGTAATATAATGGTGTTGTCCAGTTAGTTTGGTTTTTAAAAAACACGTCCTGCAATGAGAAATGCTTAATATATTGCTTGGTTTCGGTTTCTATATTTTCTTTAATCATTTATTAAACAGCAAATATTGTATTTACATGGTAACACGGTAAATCCAAAATCATGCATGACATAAAAGATTAGCATTACATGCCACACGTTTGACGTTTACAAAGATTGATAATGATAAGCAATGCTGTGTGATACACGAAAAACAGATAATTCAAACCCATTTTTAGAACTAGCAGAGTATAAAGCGTTTAGCTATTGAAATAATGGTGAGCACCTTCATGCAATGAAGCTACCGACATGATAATGATCAAAATGATAAATACGACTATAAACCTACCAGGTTACACGTATATAATATATGATTACAGTAAATGATCATGACCCTTCATAGTGTACTAATAATGCCCTGAAAGCAGCTGACTGCTAATGATGCTCACCTCTACCTTTTAGCTTGCCCCTCCAAGTGCACTGCTTGTACCTATGATGCTACCGACAGCAAGGCCAAATGTAACGCTAACAAATGTACTCGTGGTGGAGTTACTGACTACACCGTCAATGGCGACGGCGACTGTGAGAGTAAGTATGAAGTACCAAGTGTTAGATGGATTTCTCTTTGCCAACACTAGTTCTTTATATTTTACCAGCATGGTCCACCTGAGAGTAATGTTATTCCACTACCTTTGGGTCCATAATTTTTCAGTACAACACTCATCCTTAAAGTCGTTGGAAGTGATTAAAGTAAAATGCTGTATCCGAACAAAAAGTGATGCATTTCTGAATAGCCTAGAAAGGTATGCATACTTACTGAATGTTTGATACACTTTTTTCGTTTGTCAGAATGCCCAGAAAACTGCAACACCTGCGAGTACAGTGCTGATGCGGCAGCAGTCATTTGTTCCTCCAACCTCGACTGTGCCGATGGTTTTGGCCTCAATTCTGACAATTTCTGCCATGGTAAGTCCACATTTGGCATGTACAACATTTATACATTTGCATGACATCTGATTCTTTTTGGATAATGGATTATGACACATATAAAAACAAAACCAATACTTTATCATTGTGTAGTACAACTCAAACTTTTAGATTATGAATCATAAAATTATGTTTAAATTATTCATACATTATCTTCTAAAGAGATAATTGTAGCAGCATGTTTTGAATGACGATGATATTCTAATGTATTTTCAGCCTGTCCCAGTAACTGCAAGGACTGCACTGCTGACGCAGAGGACAAGTTGATCTGTGACTCATGCAATGCAAACTACGCTCTGAACGATGATGTTTGTGCAAGTAAGTGCTCCTTTCGGCAAACTCTCTCTCCTACACGAGATAGTGACAGTTCCGTCATTGTATCCACATGCATTATAAACAATATTGTGCTCTGACATGGAGATCGTCTCACGGAGATAGTCTGACCATGGACAAAAACCAACCGCTGCAAATACATGTCAACATAATGCATTTCATTGCCAGAACAGATCCATCAAGACGTCTATAGCATGTCTCTAAAATCATGCTTACAGTTGATTTGATACACTGCTCAAAACTTAATAAATGAGTGATCTGGCCAATATCAGGTGGTTCACATAAAAAATGAGCTACACAACAACTCATGATGCATTTCTCATCTTTACAGAATGTCCCAGCAATTGCGCCCGAATGTTCCAACAACCTGGGCTCCATGGAGTGCTCCGTGTGCTCAGCTGGATACGCCCTCGACGCCAACGCCGCATGCGTCAGTGAGTAGACTCCATCACACTCACACCTACCACTGGCAGTACATGATATGTTATGACGTGGGGCACAACTTTGGGATTTTCATGGGATTTCATGCAATGGATTGTGGAGATGCCTCTCACCATGCCAAGCACGCCATAAATATCAATTATTTTTTATTATCTTTTAATATGTTGTTACCTATTTGCTTTTTTTTTTGGGGGTGGGGCTGGGGGGGGGGGGAGTTCTTCATCTACACTCATGGCGGTAACTCTATGCTTCTCGGCAGCGTCTCTGGCATTCAAAAACTGGCTGGCTCCATGCTTTTCTTACAAAGTACTGATTTATCAATACAAAAACTATTATTATCATATACTAGTTCAACCGGATACTCTTTAAACAAAAACAAAAGTAACGAGAGTAATGAATTTCATAAATGGTGCTTTATCTCTTCATATACATTCGTACATAATGCAGTGATTTCCCAATGCCTTCAGAATTCATGATTCTATGTACGCCCATTACATGCTTAGTGCTTTTTCTCTTACCAAGAGTCAAGTCGAAGAAGGCTTATATAGCACTCATGCTGTAGTCTAATTAATTTGTGTGCATATATATCATAACACGTATTTATATGCAACATGTACTGACAAATATCCTCTCTGCTACAGAGTGCCCGGCCCACTGCGAGTCTTGCTCGGTCTCCTCCTGTAAGGAGTGCAACTCTGGCTACGCTCTGTCTGGAGACCGCAAGACATGCGTTGCCTGCTCCTCTGCCGCGTTCGAGAACTGCGCCCTGTGCACCAGCATCGACGCCGCCTCGGACAAGGCCAACTGCACGGCGTGCACCTCGGGATACGTGCTGGAGGACGAGGAGCAGCACCTGTCATGCAAATGTACGTGTTCCAGCGGCTGCCAACAATAGGGAAATGGTCTCTGTTACCAAGTGACCAAACAATTGCTGATGTAATCTCATTCAATCCCCAAATGACCACCACCATGATCTTTTTTGCAGCCACCAGCTCCCTGAGCTGCTGCTCTGGATCCACCTACGACAATGAGCCCGAGTGTTCCGCGTGTGCTGAGGGTTTCCAACTCATCGACGACTACAAGTGTGCCAGTAAGTCAATGAACACACATGTTTCTGTCGAAATGCAGTCTTAAGATATTGTTTTTTGAAAAAAAAAAAAAAAAAAAGAACCTTTAAATGAACTTGTGCAATTTTCTGAGACACTGATAGGATAATTTGAATGCATGTGCTATGTGCATCGCCTGCGACTTACTGGATGTTTTTTTTACAGAAATGTGCTATTCATGCGGGAATCCTGAGAGTGGAGAGTTTGTGGCCATGGACCAGTGTACCATTCCAACTGGTAATGCCACCGAGACGGACGCCAAAGAAACTGCATGCGAGAGTGGAGTGTGCTACGTAAGTTACTGGTCAAGGTACATTATGGGTTGGAGACGCAGATTTTTAGGAAAGGTGATTTAGTAGTTTGATACCTTCACCACAATTGCTAGACCTGATTATATACATGATTTCAAAAGTTTCAGGATATGTGTGTGGTTTATCAAACTTTAACTAGTGTGCATTGCAGCATAACAGTGTCAGCATATGTACAGCCAATTGTGACTGCTTCAGTGATGGGTGTTAGATAAGCCACTATATAATGACCTTCTCCGGTGAATGTTCCACTCATCAGTGCAGACATGATAACATATTGCTTTATCGTTTATTTGATGAAGTGGAGTCAGATAATTCATATCTGTAATGTAGATCCTATGTCATGATTCTTGTTTTTCATTTCGTCTACTATTTTCTTTGAACCAAAACGGCATAATACCATCCATCAGCTTCAGATCTGAATTTCCAGGGAAGCGATACTGCTTGACAAGAGGGCCAATGAAATGTAATAGATGTACAGTTCACTCAGCCCTATACTGCTATTACATTATGAAACTCTTACATTTGCATCTACATTTCAGGCTGGAAGGAACGCCGCTGGACAGGTGAATGCCGGCTGCAAGCCTGAATCTTCAGACTGTGTTGACGGAGAGGGTGAGACGTGCAAAGACCTCCCTGATGGCACCAAGCTGTAAGTGCCTGCGGATAATACTAGTGTGTCCCTATTCATCTATGCAGTGGAATCTGGTTATTTGTATACGTCCTAATTACGCCAACCTGTCTTATATCCATTCTTTTCACATCTCTCAAACGTGTCAACAGGTTTCACAGCGAGACTTTTACACATGCAAATGCATATCATTGATTAAAGCAGTCCAGGTTATGTTTGAAATGGCATGACTCATGACTTGTTGATTTTTCCACTGTCACAGCACTCACCAAAAATATCATAGCCTGGTGTCAAATGAAATGAAATCTTTTCATTTACTTTCACCAATACCAGCAATGTTTGCAACCAACTACAAAGGATTGTGTGCGCGTGTTATATGTTTGCATGTGATATGGATTAGTTAGCCCACTACAATCATGACATACAGATTTGATAATGTAAGGAATAAGGATTCCAGTAAAGCAAAGAGAACTTAAGCAAAGAGGACATTGCACAAACTTAGTTAAAGCTGTATAGAATTACAGAATGAGAATAAATGAGTTTTAGATGTATAAATTGAATCACAATCCCGCGTTTTCTGCCAACATTCTAATGTACATATATATCTTCCAGTTGCTCCCGCTGTTGCAAGGACGACTTGTGTAACACCTTTGTTGCTGAACTCGATGGCTTCCCCGACAATTCCGGAACCAATATGGCCGCCAGCCTGCTGCTGCTCGCAGGCGCCGCCCTGTTGGCAGTTTTTTAAACTAAGCATTTCAAAACTAACTTGTCTCCAAAAAAACAATGTTAAATATTTGGTTGTCTCCACTTAGCAATAGAAACTCTTAATCTTATAATCAGTATTTACCCAGTGTGCTGTGATAGTGAAGAGATATTTTATTGATGCATTCATATTTCAGATTCAATGGCTTATGTGTTTTGTTTTTTTTAAATTGGCAACAATAATGTTTGTTCATTTAGTTATTGTGATAGCTTCCGTTGACTATCATGTAAGATATTTTTCAAACTTTTATTCATCAATTTATATTCTTTCATAATGGATTCTTATGTTTTTCGCTACTTTAGTTTGATGTGATCTTGAATAGATGTTATTGGGTGCATTTTTGTATTGAACTTTTATTAATATTGAAATTGGCAACAATAACGCCTGTTCATTAAATATATTATCTCTGTGGTTGTGATATATGACTGATATTAAGCTGAACTGGACTGTATTTTAATTTTGATGATTTATTATGTTTGCTCTATTGTAGATAGTTTTAAAAAATGGTCGGGTCAGAGAATGTGGTATTGTAGATGCCCTGCAACATGAGCAACACATCAATAATATCACATAATCCAGCTCATGATGCTTATTGTTCATAACAATACAACAGCTGTCTTTTGCTTCTCATGTCTGTGGTATTCAATCAGTATGCTGGTCATACTACAACAGTATTGTTCATTGAGTAATACACACTTGATTTGAAGGCTAGTTTGTTGGAGTGAATAAAGTAGACTGACCAAATTCAATGTATCCTTTGTTACTCACAATCACATTAAATGCAGTTATAAATAAACTAAAATATACTCAATATCATAGGCAGATGCAGGGGTCGCAGGGGGCGCGCACCCCCCCCCCTTTCCCACCAAAATACTTCAATTTCATAGGGTTTTTCATGAATTCCCGTAAGTGCGCCCCCTTTTTTCCTTAAGTGTGCCCCCCTTTTTCCAAAAACCTGGATCTGCCTATGAATATTGTTATAATACCACTACTTCTGATTGGTAGTAATATATATCACAAACATAAAATAATAAGGGACAGTCTGATAGAACATGTAATATGCTTGATGAGTTGAGATAGGAAGACTTGGCCATGACAAACCACATTAACCATCATCATTCCAACATCACAATGCCACATCATATCCACCACTATTAAAGATCAAGAAGAAAACAAATGGCCTACTTTGAAATCTCACTAGTAACTGACAAACCCCCCAAGGGACATCACATATGTCACTTTACTAATTCAATCATTTTGACACTGGAATTTGATTCACAAGGGACTTCACAATTCCTAATTCATACTTCATACATCACAGATCACTATTCCTACTTCACTTTATTTTTTATATTGAGGTAAGAAAAACGGAAAAATAAAATGCATAGTTGTATATATTAAATGCATACAATCCATGTAATATATAGGAAGTGGCTAGGGAGCCGACGTTGGCTCCCTAGCCTACCCTCAGTGTGTGAGCTAGGGAGCCGACGGAAATATCTATAATAGTAGAGTGTATTACTCTTGTACAAGAAATATATGAAGATTACATTTTTCTGTTTTCCTATATTGAATGTTTTGGTTAAATTATAGTCAACCACTTTTTATGCATACATGATATTTGAATAACAGATGAATTTTGATTATTCATACTGCTTAAGATGGTTATGTGGAAATCCTAATTTGAGTAATACTAATAACTTTCTTTCAATGAAATTGTACTTAGTACATAAGTTTATATCAGAAGTATTCATATACATGTAGTTGAATTCAAGCATTATGCATACATTTTGTTTTGTCCTTTGTAACTAAATCGAATAAAGGTCACTTAGGTTCATGAATGTCTTAACTAGTTAATCAATTAGGTTATTTGTTTGCTGAGAACATTTTAATTGCTGGGAACTTATGAAGTGTTTTAAGTAGGACTCCCAAGAGAACAATCAAAATTAAGTAAGCAAACACCTTTCTGCAAGAAAACTGTATGGTTATGTTGAGAATGTGCTAACAGGTAGCATAATGGAATCAGGAATGATATATGAGGAAAATGTGCTGACATATGCCTGCATGGATGAAGAAAATGTTGATTTTAGTAGAAAAGAAAAAAATATGATGAAATTGCTTAGCAATATCATATTTAATTTTAGGTGATTCGCTTACCACATGATTCTTTTACACAGGGCAAGCTTTGAATATAAGGCATGTTGGGTTGTTTAAATGTATAGTACAATATGTGGGAGTAATGACAATGTGGAACAACACCGTGAGGATTCTCATATATATTAGGAAGTGGCTAGGGAGCCGACGTCGGCTCCCTAGCCAACTCACTAAGGGTAGGCTAGGGAGCCGACATTTGTCGGCTCCCTAGCCTACCCTCAGTGTGTGAACTAGGGAGCCGACGGAAATATCGATAATAGTAGTGTAACTGCTTACCACTTTATAAGACATATGAAGATAAGATTTTCCTGTAATCCTATAATAAATGTTTTGGTTACAACATAGACAACCACTTTTTATGCATACATGATATTTGCATAAAACATTAAAGATGGTTATGTTGAGAGGCTAAATTGAGTATGCCTCATAAATTTATTTCAATTAAATTGTACTTCGTACATATGTATATGTCAGAAGTATTCATATCTTTGAATTAAAGCACTAAGCATACATTTTTGTGTATTAGCTTACCCTTTTAATAAGAAATATATGATGATTATATCATCCTGTTATCCTATATTGAATGATTATATTATCCTGTTATCCTATATTGAATGATTTAGTTTCATCATATTAGTTATATGTATATATTACGTGATATTTGCGCAAAACTATGATTTTCACAATAGTAACTGATACAAGATGATTGAGTGAGCCTAATTCTAATATGTATTCCTAAGATATTTCTTTGAATGAAATTGTGCTTAGTAGCTAAGTATATGTCTGAAGTACATGTTTTTATATATTATTAAATTCAAGGACTATGCATACATTGTTTTGTCCACTGTAACTAAATTGAATAGTTAGGTGAATGTCTTAACCGGTTGACCAATCAGGTTATTTGTTTGCTGAGAATGATTTATCTATTGTGAATTCAAGGAGTGTTGCAAGAAGTGTCAGTTCAGATGTTAGAAAGACATGTATATCTTTTTTAATACTTCATTGAATATTGACATTCAAAAAATCATTACATACAAAACTTCCATATTTCAAATGATACATATAGTTAATCTTGTTCATACATGTACTAATACATGGATGTAACTGTGAATTAAACTTTTAATAATATGATATTGCTAAGCAATTTCATCATATTATTTTCTTTTCTACTAAAATCAACATTTTCTTCATCCATGCAGGCATATGTCAGCACATTTTCCTCATATATCATTCCTGATTCCATTATGCTACCTGTTAACACATTCTCAACATAACCATACAGTTTTCTTGCAGAAAGGTGTTTGCTTACTTGATTTTGATTGTTTTCTTGGGAGTCCTACTTAAAAACACTTCATAAGTTCCCAGCAATTAAAATGTTCTCAGCAAACAAATAACCTAATTGATTAACTAGTTAAGACATTCATGAACCTAAGT
>JAGTTF010000252.1:0-26254 GCA_019095985.1 Streblospio benedicti
CCCCCCCACCCCACCAATCACCTGACAATCCCACAGGGAAAAGTCAAGTGTTGAAACATGGGAATTCTGTAATGCATTTTGTATATGTTTCATTGCTGCAATGAAATTGTGTGGTCATCGCTGAAAAGTTAAAACCTTCCAAGTTACAGACATAAAAACTTGACAATTTCAGATAGTTCTTTTATCTCTCAAACTTTGCCCAAATATGGGAACCTCACGATTACAGACAAAAGCTTCATAATAATAGACTCAGAGAGAACTCATTGCTATCGCCCCTCGAACATATAACCTAACACTGACACTTCCAATTTAGTTAAAAGTTAAAACCTTCCAAGTTACAGACATAAAAACTTGACAATTTCAGATAGTGCACAAATATTTTTTTTTTCTTTCAAAGTTTGCACAAATATGGGAACCCTACAATTACAGACAAAAGCTTCATAATAATAGACTCAGAGAGAACTCATTGCTATCGCCCCTCGAACATATAACCTTCAACTAACACTTCCAATTTTGACCCAAAACCTCATAATTTCAGATACTAGAAGCAAATTTGTTGTGCATGTTGGCCAACAACCCCCCCCCCCCCCCCCACCAATCACCTGACAATCCCACAGGGAAAAGTCAAGTGTTGAAACATGGGAATTCTGTAATGCATTTTGTATATGTTTCATTGCTGCAATGAAATTGTGTGGTCATCGCTGAAAAGTTAAAACCTTCAAGTTACAGACATAAAAACTTGACAATTTCAGATAGTTCTTTTATCTCTCAAACTTTGCCCAAATATGGGAACCTCACGATTACAGACAAAAGCTTCATAATAATAGACTCAGAGAGAACTCATTGCTATCGCCCCTCGAACATATAACCTAACACTGACACTTCCAATTTAGTTAAAAGTTAAAACCTTCCAAGTTACAGACATAAAAACTTGACAATTTCAGATAGTTCTTTTTTCTTTCAAAGTTTGCACAAATATGGGAACCCTACAATTACAGACAAAAGCTTCATAATAATAGACTCAGAGAGAACTCATTGCTATCGCCCCTCGAACATATAACCTTCAACTAACACTTCCAATTTTGACCCAAAACCTCATAATTTCAGATACTAGAAGCAAATTTGTTGTGCATGTTGGCCCCCCCCCCTCCCCCCACCCCACCAATCACCTGACAATCCCACAGGGAAAAGTCAAGTGTTGAAACATGGGAATTCTGTAATGCATTTTGTATATGTTTCATTGCTGCAATGAAATTGTGTGGTCATCGCTGAAAAGTTAAAACCTTCCAAGTTACAGACATAAAAACTTGACAATTTCAGATAGTTCTTTTATCTCTCAAACTTTGCCCAAATATGGGAACCTCACGATTACAGACAAAAGCTTCATAATAATAGACTCAGAGAGAACTCATTGCTATCGCCCCTCGAACATATAACCTAACACTGACACTTCCAATTTAGTTCTTCCAAGTTACAGACATAAAAACTTGACAATTTCAGATAGTGTTTTTTTCTTTCAAAGTTTGCACAAATATGGGAACCCTACAATTACAGACAAAAGCTTCATAATAATAGACTCAGAGAGAACTCATTGCTATCGCCCCTCGAACATATAACCTTCAACTAACACTTCCAATTTTGACCCAAAACCTCATAATTTCAGATACTAGAAGCAAATTTGTTGTGCATGTTGGCCAACCCCCCCCCCCCCCCCCACCCCACCAATCACCTGACAATCCCACAGGGAAAAGTCAAGTGTTGAAACATGGGAATTCTGTAATGCATTTTGTATATGTTTCATTGCTGCAATGAAATTGTGTGGTCATCGCTGAAAAGTTAAAACCTTCCAAGTTACAGACATAAAAACTTGACAATTTCAGATAGTTCTTTTTTATCTCTCAAACTTTGCCCAAATATGGGAACCTCACGATTACAGACAAAAGCTTCATAATAATAGACTCAGAGAGAACTCATTGCTATCGCCCCTCGAACATATAACCTAACACTGACACTTCCAATTTAGTTAAAAGTTAAAACCTTCCAAGTTACAGACATAAAAACTTGACAATTTCAGATAGTTCTTTTTTCTTTCAAAGTTTGCACAAATATGGGAACCCTACAATTACAGACAAAAGCTTCATAATAATAGACTCAGAGAGAACTCATTGCTATCGCCCCTCGAACATATAACCTTCAACTAACACTTCCAATTTTGACCCAAAACCTCATAATTTCAGATACTAAGCAAGCATTTTTGCATGTTGCATGTTGGCCAACCCCCCCCCCCCCACCCCACCAATCACCTGACAATCCCACAGGGAAAAGTCAAGTGTTGAAACATGGGAATTCTGTAATGCATTTTGTATATGTTTCATTGCTGCAATGAAATTGTGTGGTCATCGCTGAAAAGTTAAAACCTTCCAAGTTACAGACATAAAAACTTGACAATTTCAGATAGTTCTTTTATCTCTCAAACTTTGCCCAAATATGGGAACCTCACGATTACAGACAAAAGCTTCATAATAATAATAGACTCAGAGAAACATTCATTGCTATCGCCCCTCGAACATATAACCTAACACTGACACTTCCAATTTAGTTAAAAGTTAAAACCTTCCAAGTTACAGACATAAAAACTTGACAATTTCAGATAGTTATTTTATCTCTCAAACTTTGCCCAAATATGGGAACCCGACAATTTCAGACAAAGACTTCATAAGAAAAGACTCAGAAAGAAGTCATTGCTATCGCCCCTCGCACATATAATTAATGATAATTACACAAACCTCGTGTTAATAGGCGTAGATGTGGTTTCTTGCTCTAGTGTGCCGGCTCTACCTAGCACCAGAATTTTTGTTTTTTTGTTGCTCGCACTGTGAGAGAGGACTACAAGCTGAATCATCCTGTACGTCCCCTTCAGTCGACGAACTGTGGAGACAAGACATTGATTTATGAGTTTATGCAGAGCCAGGGTAAAAAACGTGAGTTGAGATTGGCTAATTCAGAGTTTTTGAGTTGCATTTTGAGGACAATGTCTTACTTTTACCGAATATATTTTGGACGTTAACAAACCTGATTTCACTAGGCGTTGGTTGTTGCTCACTCTGTGAGATACACAGAGGGCTACAAGCTGATTCATCATCGCACGTCCCCCCTTCAGTCGACGAACTGTGGAGACAAGACATTGATTTATGAGTTTCTATGCAGAGCCTGGTAAAAAACGTGAGTTGAGATTGCCTAATTCAGAGTCTTTGAGTTGCATTTTTATGACAATGTCTAACTTTACGAATTTTTTGGACGTTAACAGACATGAATTGACTAGGTTGGGTTTAGGCGGTTATAATTTCTTTGTACAATTTTTCCAAAAATTTCAGTATTGAGTTAAGGAGGACTGTTAATTGACACATAAAAACTTGACAATTTCAGATAGTTCTTTTTTCTTTCAAAGTTTGCACAAATATGGGAACCTCACGATTACAGACAAAAGCTTCATAAGAATAGACTCAGAGAGAACTCATTGCTATCGCCCCTCGAACATATAACCTAACACTGACACTTCCAATTTAGTGAAAAGTTAAAACCTTCCAAGTTACAGACATAAAAACTTGACAATTTCAGATAGTTCTTTTATCTCTCAAACTTTGCCCAAATATGGGAACCTCACGATTACAGACAAAAGCTTCATAATAATAGACTCAGAGAGAACTCATTGCTATCGCCCCTCGAACATATAACCTAACACTGACACTTCCAATTTAGTGAAAAGTTAAAACCTTCCAAGTTACAGACATAAAAACTTGACAATTTCAGATAGTTATTTTATCTCTCAAACTTTGCCCAAATATGGGAACCTCACGATTACAGACAAAAGCTTCATAATAATAGACTCAGAGAGAACTCATTGCTATCGCCCCTCGCACATATAACCTAACACTGACACTTCCAATTTAGTTAAAAGTTAAAACCTTCCAAGTTACAGACATAAAAACTTGACAATTTCAGATAGTTATTTTATCTCTCAAACTTTGCCCAAATATGGGAACCTCACGATTACAGACAAAAGCTTCATAATAATAGACTCAGAGAGAACTCATTGCTATCGCCCCTCGCACATATAACCTAACACTGACACTTCCAATTTAGTTAAAAGTTAAAACCTTCCAAGTTACAGACATAAAAACTTGACAATTTCAGATAGTTCTTTTTTCTTTCAAACAATATAAAATTGATCCCTACAAACTAATAAGTAGAGAAAAATGGTTGATTTTGTTTGCATTGAGAATGGGAATATATCTGCTTATACTTAAGCCAGGTTTTTTATCTTGACATGGACCAGTTGGAATGCTATCGGCTGCAAAAATAGAGAACCCCAGATGTTTCTGAAAATTTGCCAATGTAAATAGGTATTTTCTAGCTTTTGGAAACACCCAGACATGTCTTTTAAAAGTGTATACATCAGACTCTCGGCACATAGCACACATGCATGCGATCAGGCACTCTAGAGCCGTCTGCCCATAGAAAAATGAATTTTTCTTTGTCAGTTATATGTAACAAGGTTTGGCGTGGAGGGCAAAACAAGTTTGGTGTGGTGTACTGACGATCTAGTGTCTGAATCCAACTGGAAACATGCCCTCATGTTCAATGTATTTCATACTTATAGGGCAGGGGGTCAATTTATAGACAAAGATAAAAAACATCACTCTAAGCCATATGATAAACATGTTTGTTTTTTTTTCGAAGTGCTGGTTAGATGTCAACATAATATTGAATGAAGTGTAAAAAGGCCCTTTCTTTAAAAAAAAAAAAAACAAAACAAAATACCCAGGTGCATTTCACACTAGAATTATGCAACTCTATATTTGCACTTAGCAAATTCCCTTTTGATGTATCAACCATAGTCCTTGGCATATATCATAACATTTCTTAATACATGACATCCCTGACACTATGAAACTGTAAACTTACTGGTGGAAAAATATGATAAATCTAATTTGCGCCAACATAATCTATAAAACCATTGTCATGGTATATTATCAGTCATTGACATTGTATAATAAATTCCATTATCTAAGTATGAGAACGTTATTAGTTTATTTCAATTGAAATGTAGACGAAGCTGATGCATTTAATATGAAGACTTGACGTATGTATTCCTATAAATTGTTTTACAGTTTAGTTGTATGGCTAAGATACACATCACATGAAACTTAGAATCACACGCCAAACTCGGGGTGCTTGAAAAGTGCACACACGCCAAAACTTGTTTCGGGCAAAAAAAAAAAAAATTAAAATATTTATTGCCTTTATACTAAAAGGTAAACGAAAAGCTTTGCAGATGGTATACTTGGCATACTGATTTACATGTATGCACATGTCAAATGAAAATTATTATTAGTTAATAGTTATTACATGTCCTTTACAAAACGTGAATGTGCAGAGAGTAAAGGGGTACAAAAAGGGGTACAATTTTGTGTCCACAATTATAGAAAATTGGTTGCAGTGAGGACAGGTTTGATGTTCTCTACACCACCAGAAATGTTTAGTATTCTCAATGCACACCATTACCCCACAAGTGCCCTTGACCCCACAATTCGCCCTGAAAACCCCATAAATGCCCAGTGTACCAGCACGAGACTTCACAAGTGTAGCTGTATCAGCCCAGACAAAAAAACAAGCCAAGATTACCTACCAGACAGCAAATGCAACGAGCAGGACTACGTATTCCTGGACTTACCACGCCAAAACTGCTTTGCACCCGCGCAAAAAGCTGTTTCACACGCCAAAACTGATAACCGATTGCATGGTGTGCTGAGTAACTGAATGGGCTGTACCCTCGTTTTCTCATAATAAAACCAAAATGGAATAAAACCAAAATGGACGCCCAAAACCTCATAATATTTCAGATACCTAAGATTTCAGATACCTAAGACGTGTTCAGTTTTTCATAACACGTT
The DNA here is from genome assembly GCA_019095985.1 of Streblospio benedicti. Classification (NCBI taxonomy): domain Eukaryota; kingdom Metazoa; phylum Annelida; class Polychaeta; order Spionida; family Spionidae; genus Streblospio; species Streblospio benedicti. The sequence continues at coordinate 5,955 of JAGTTF010000252.1, forward strand.
TTTTTTTTCAATTTTACTAAAGAGAAGGTGCGCCTAATTACTATATTAGGATTCTTAAATAAAAAAACTATAAATCAGTGTTAACATGAAAGAAACATACTGGTTTTCTGCAGTGGTATTTTAAAAATGATTCTCAAAACTTGTCCTGGATATGTGGCGCCATTTAATGATCACGTGATATTGAACCCCATCCGGAAGAATTAGCCTTAACAAACAGACGAAAATAACGAGGTTTAGGTAGAGATGGATATTGATAAAGGCTACAATCAAATTATTTTCTACGGAAGCTTTCAATGTCAATCAACTCGTTTTTTTGTCAGTAGTTGTGTGGAAAAAAAATGTTCACCCCAATTTACCATTGGGGATGTAGAGGTGGCAGGGCCGTAGCTACATATGAGGCAGGGGAGGCAACTGCCTCCTCTGTTTTGGGGGAGTTTTTTTTCTCAAACCCTGAATCAAACTGAGAGTTAACATTTGTTTTGTATGCTCCAAAAATTATATAATTGTCACGTCAATGAAACTGGATACAAATATGAAAAGCATCTGTATTCAAACTTGACAAACATACTCTTTCATTTTTAACATGTATTTTGTGCTTTCTTAATCAATAATTGTGTTTTATTTCTGAGCCTCAGAGGCTAATTAATAGAAAAAACATATTGGGGTGGGGGTGCCCCAAATCCACTCTAGAACAGCCTGCATCCTCGCCCAACATCTTTGCCTCCTCTGTTTTGCAATCCTGGCTACAGCTCTGGGTGGGATTCCTGCAGTGGGCTGAGTATGACACATAGGCTTAGCCAGTTTTTCTCACACCCCCACTATGCGTTACTTTGGCAGTGTAACAGGGTTTGAACTTGATACCTTAGATGAGCTGTCTTGTGTCTAGGTTGAACAACGGGGCCCTCTGCAGTGGTTGTTGTCAGAGCACACTGTACAGCAGCTCATGCTAGAAAGCTTGATACACATAAGGATGGCCTTTAATACATTTGCTCTACTGCACATAGCTGCTAGGCTGTGTGCTGGAGACACGGACGGATGAAGTCCTGCACCAGCAAGTGACATCATGGACAACTATCATGATGAGACAAAGAGGCTTCCAGACTGCATGGTTTTGGACAGTAGGCCGACAACTAGGTGATTCTCCTCTCTACTTGTTGTGACGAGGGTAGCCGGTGGCTACCTCTCCTCGCCCGGCCTGGTCGCGTGTGTGGGATTCTATAATCAACCTACCTTTTTCTGGCACTAGGTTCTGTTGTTTTTGTTTTTGTAAATGGTGTAGTACTTCAAACAATTAAAGCTAATTACTCCCATTGTGTAATGATTGTGTAATCCAGGTGCAACCCAACACTTGACTTATAGATAATTACCTCAGTCCGTTCAATAGGTTGATTTGAAGATGGTCTAACCAATGTTTTGACTAGTCTCTCTGTAAGTAAGCTGCAAGGGGGGGGGTGGCTGTCTTTGAGGTCATAGGCAGATCCAGGTTTTTCGAAAAGGGGGGCGCACTTAAGGAAAAGGGGGGGCGCACTTACGGGATTAATACAGCTATGATTTTAACACTGAAAGTGACAGCTTCATCAACATACCACCAGCACCGCTGTCAGACTCCGATATGTATGATGATGATGATGATGATGATACACATTATTTAGACTAAGACAGATCTAACATAGTAAGTTACGTAAGTTTTTAAATAGAAAATACTTTGGTACTATAAAGATATCAGGTATTTAAATAATGGTAAAATAAATCTGAATCAATTGTGCTTGTGAAATGATGGACTATAAAGAAAAACATGAATTGCAATGGTTGAGATATTTGATCATGTCTTTACCAGAACCCAGTAGTAACCTCCATTCAAGGATGAATTTCTATGTTTTTACTATATCTCATGATTATTATTCATTGCATATATATCTCTCAGCACCAAAGTATGTCCTTTGTATATATATATACGGAATCATTAAACGAAGTTAAGAAATTTTGTAACCTAGTAACCTAGGAAGAAAAAAAAGATTTGAGATTATCACATTCAATTAATTTATGGGTCCTTTTAAATTAAATCAATTAAGTATTAAAATGTTTAAATGTTGTGAATCTGATAACATTTATACTATCCATAATACTCAGCAACTCACAGCAGCATGTTGAGCATAGCGGCACCTGATTCTAGTGGCGAGCACTCTGCTGTTAGACTGAAAATTACTCTAGTCTGATCGAGTACTCGAGTACGAGTCCAGTTTTATACATCGAGTCCTCAAGTTCAATTTTCAGTACTCGTCCCGCCCGTACTATTTGTGTAATTCTCCAAAACTGATTATTAAACAGATTCAGGTGAAATAACTCGATTTTCAAATATTTTTATCCCGATGAATCTGTTGTGTTTACATTTCATTGAAATATTTCTAATACACATGTAGTGTATCAATGAAAATTAACATTTTAGTTCCATACAATCATTATTTGATTTTATGTGAGGTTGCTAATAATATATAAAAAAGTGTTTACTTTAGGATTAATTATTTATCACAATAGCTAGTTTGTGGATTTAATGAATATTCTTGTGTTGTTGTTTTCTTAGTTTATTCATTTTTTTCTGACAATCTACAATATAGACTAAACCGCTTATGAGTATAGGAAAAATATATAATAGAAAAACTAAAACTGTAAAGACTATAAAATGACATACAATACTAAGAATTTTAACATTTACAAGTAAATACCTGACATCCTTCCACTGCGATTTTAAATTAAAAAATGAATAAAATATATAAACAAACAATATACTACACAACATTTCAATACTGCCTTTTAGTAAAACATATACACATCATGTATATTTTATTTTGAAAAGAAAATTAAAATACATGAAGCATTACAAGATGCATAGGACAAAATGCTACAATGAGAATTATCATTTACTGACTTAATCTAAAATTGACAGCTTAGCTTATGGAACTAGTAGTTATTAACAATGAAAAAGCAATCATAAACAATCATCACAATACATGGTATTCTCAACAATAAAAACATCATAGTAAAAGTGTCAAGGTACACATTTACACTAAATACAATTGCAGAGTTGCCACATATTTTCAACCATGACATTCAAGGTTTTTTCCAGGGTTTTTCCAGGGTATTTTAGCCAGATTTAAGGGTCTTTAGTAGCGACTCTATCGACATTTTCGACAAATGAATTCATCGATGCATCATTTTTTTTTTTTTATTATTTATTGCTAATATTAAGATATTAATGAAATTTAAGGGCCAGGGTTTTAAGTCAAATTTCCAAAATTTAAGGGTATTTCCAGGCTTCTGATGGCCACTTTCAAATTTAAGGGTTTTTCAGGGTTTCAAGGGTCTGTGGCAACCCTGAATTGTCATATAGAAATGATTAACAAAAACATTTGAAAATTTAAGCATAACCATTAACAAGAAACTTTGTAGAGATGGTTGATCATGCACTTTTTACTTATGACATTTAGGAAACAAATGTAAAAACTAAAGTTGGCACTGTCTTCTATGAGCACTTTAGATATGGTTTAGAGTTCTACAAATATTAAGACTTGTGATTACTGATACAAGGGAACTTGTAAAGTTCTGTTTAGGTACATAGATCACTTGTGTGAACATTTTCGTGTTTGTGAGGTCTTTGTGAATTGTCTGCACCATCTCATCTTTATGAAGTTTTTATGGATATTTTCTTTATTTTGCTGATACCTCGCTGGGTTGAAATGAAGCACATGACAGTTGATTCTAAGAAGAGGTCTGTAGTGGCCAGGTCGGAAAATGGAGACGCCTAGCAATGTGTTCCTGTAAAAATTAAACCATAAACTAACCATAAACTAAATGAGATGTAACATACAACATAGTGTTTTCATGTACGCTTTTTTATTATTAATAGGTGTTAGTGGGACAAAATAAAGAATAAACGTACGTGGGGGGGATAAAAAAATGTTAGTAGAGTGCAAGAAAAAAAGCAGAGATGAGAAGAAAGGGGTTAATAAGGTGGGGGATGAGACACATTGGAAATCTTATTCTTGAAGATATCCAGTGATTTGGATGACAGTGTGTCTCTAGGGAGCTGATTCCAATCTACTATTGTACGAGGGAAAAATGAATACTGGTGATATTGGGTACGGGATACTATGGGTTGGAGGTGGACACCATTTCTTTGCAGGAAAAAGAATTTGCAAATTGGTAGGTTTACAAGGCCATGCACTATTTTATACGTTAAACAGAGTCTACTATTTACTCTACGATGGGCTGATACAGCTACACTTGTGAAGTCTCGTGCTGGTACACTGGGCATTTATGGGGTTTTCAGGGCGAATTGTGGGGTCAAGGGCACTTGTGGGGTTTGTGGATGAGAAATATTATATAAAACAATTAATTATCGGCGATTTCTCACCACAAGTCACCTACAAGTTAAATACATCATATACCTTCTAAAAATGATAATATAACAAATTTACTCACAGTATTTTTAGATATTGAAAGTGGTCAAATGGGCCACTAGAGCTTCAATCTGTCGGCTAAACATTTGATGGTTTTGGAACATCGGGCTTTCATAGCCCATTCTTTTTTGTGGTGAAGTCTGTTGACAAGTGTCTTCTATATGACGAGGACTGTGTGAATTATCCGACTCTTGTGCATTGGAATGTGTTTTTTTTGTGTATATTTTCACATCAAAATACTTCCACGTGGAGTACTTTTTGTATTTGATCGCATGCGCATCTTGTCCGCGCATGTTGACGTTGGCTGATACAGCTACACTTGTGAAGTCTCGTGCTGGTAAACTGGGAATTTATGGGGTTTTCAGGGCGAATTGTGGGGTTTTGGATAATTTATGCGTGATTGACATGTGCATCAGCCTGCATCAGCCTTTATCTTGATGTCTTCACTCCCAGACCTATGGTAACCTCATTTACATCGAGGCTTGTATCAAATATCGAATGTGATTGGCTAAGGTACGGCAGCTGCAACCAATCAGGATACACAATTAGTAAAGACCGTTGCATATTGTTAATAGCGCTTTCTCGATAAACGATATGTTAGCAGACAGGTGGCAGGGGCGATAATAAAGAGCATATTATTGTTATCTTGATCCGGGGAGTTTTGATAGATTTCTAAAAATATGTAGAATATTATGGGCTCAAAGTGTGATAATAAGAATCAGCATCAATACTTTGATTAATAGAACCTTCTAGGTGCAACCGGCTTGTGCAGGTAACAATATATTTTGATTTCTTTTATGTGGAAGTTATGTCCTGCTGGTTCCTATGATTTCCAAAAACGCATGTATGTTGCTTTATTATTAGAGAAAATGGAGCGTTTAATGTATTTCAACATCGACTTAAATTCTCCCATGAATTTAGATTTGGTCTTGAGCTATTCCAGAATAAAATACATATATCACAACAATGACATTACTATATTTATTTCTTAGTGATGATAAAGATTAAATGTTGTAAAATTAAAGAACTGCCAAATTTTCGGAGCTGTAATGTAATTTAATACGATTTCCACCAAAAAACAAAAATCTCGAAAATCCCTTCTAATAGAAACATATATAAATTTATTTTTGAAGCAACCTCTCTACCCTGCCAGCCCCCCCCCAACCTCACTAATACAATCATTTAGCACGGACAAAGTTCGTTGCTAAATAATTATAGGAATGAAACGCTATTTTTTGCCAGATCTACATCGAAATTTTGATTATTCTGATTAGTCTACATAATAGTGAACACTTACATGAAAATGGCATTTTTCCAGTGTCTGAGAGAGACAGAGTCAGACATTTTGAACAAGTCAAAAGTGGGGATTAGGTACCATGATTGAATAGACCATGGTATATATTTACTGTGAGGGCCACAAACATATTATTTAAAAACTAATCACCAGTCCTTGTTCGTGACTAGTACCAGTGGGGTTTATGTCTGTTCGTGTGAAATTTGTGAATTTGTGTTCAGTTCAGTTCAACTCCATTGTAATCCTTTGTAGGGTTAGCCACAAAGGTTATTAGCACTATTCCGCCGATCAAATTTTGATCCGCCCTGTAAACCCCACAAATGCCCAGTGTCATAATCACAACAACCCACACAGGCCAAAAAGTGGGGGCCTTTATAAAATTTTTTGATAACACGTTTTTGTAAGTTTTAGTAAAAAGTAGGTGGGGCTATTTACTATATTACGATTCCTAAATAACTTAACTAAAATTCATTGTTAACATGAAAGCAACCTACATGTTTTATGTTGTGAATTTTTTAAAATTATTGTCCAATAATTTTTACTGCTTTTAATGAAAACGTGTTTTGGGCCGACAGATAAAAGTCGAAATCAAAATTTCTAAAATTGCAACACACCTTTCAAAGCACCTGTTGCTAAATGTAAATAAAACTGAAGAAGAAATAAAATGCCAAAGAACAACACATTGGGAATTTCATGAGTATATAATAATACCATTAATGAAAGGCGGAATTTAATAAATTAAAAAACCCAGACATACCCCATTCAGAAGAATTAGCCTTAACAAACAGACGAAAATAATGAGGTTTGGGAGACATGCATAGTGATAAAGGCTACAATCAAATTATTTTCTACGGAAGCTTTCAATGTCAATCAACTCATGTTTTTTGTCAGTCCTTGTGTGAAAAAATGTTCACCCCAATTACCATTGGGGATGGAGAGGTGGGATTCCTGCAGTGGGCTGAGTATGACACATAGGCTTAGCCAGGTTTCCTCACACCCCCCACTATGCGTTACTTTGGCAGTGTAACAGGGTTTGAACTTGGTACCTTAGATGAGCTGTCTTGTGTCTAGGTTGAACTTGTGTGGGGTGGAATTCTCGAAACTATTCCAAAATTTAGGATTCCTACGTAGGAATAGTTTGGGTGAATTGTCAGTGGTGTTGTCAGAGCACACTGTACAGCAGCTCATGCTAGAAAGCTTGATACACATAAGGATGGCCTTTAATACATTTGCTCTACTGCACATAGCTGCTAGGCTGTGCTGGAGACACGGAAGGATGAAGTCCTGCACCAGCAAGTGACATCATGGACAACAATTAAAGCTAATTACTCCCATTGTGTAATGATTGTGTAATCCAGGTGCAACCCAACACTTGACTTATAGATAATTACCTCAGTCCGTTCAATAGGTTGATTTGAAGATGGTCTAACCAATGTTTTGACTAGTCTCTCTGTAAGTAAGCTGCAAGGGGGTGGCTGTCTTTGAGGTCATAGGCAGATCCAGGTTTTCGGAAAAGGGGGGGGCGCACTTAAGGAAAAGAGGGGGCGCACTTACGGGATTAATACAGCTATGATTTTAACACTGAAAGTGACAGCTTCATCAACATACCACCAGCACCCCTGTCAGACTCCGATATGTCTGATGATGATGATGATGATGATACACATTATTTAGACTAAGACAGATCTAACATAGTAAGTTACGTAAGTTTTTAAATAGAAAATACTTTGGTTGATCAGCAGCATGTTGACTCGGCACCTGATTCTAGTGGCGAGCAGTCCAGTTTTTATCGAGTCCTCAGTCCAGTTTCAATTTTCAAGTTCAATTTTCAGTACTGTCCCGCCCGTACTATTTGTGTAATTCTCCAAAACTGATTATTAAACAGATTCAGGTGAAATAACTCGATTTTCAAATATTTTTATCCCGATGAATCTGTTGTGTTTACATTTCATTGAAATATTTCTAATACACATGTAGTGTATCAATGAAAATTAACATTTTAGTTCCATACAATCATTATTTGATTTTATGTGAGGTTGCTAATGTATATAAAAGTGTAAATACTTAGGATTAATTATTTATCACAATAGCTAGTTTGTGGATTTAATGAATATTCTTGTGTTGTTGTTTTCTTAGTTTATTCATTTTTTCTGACAATCTACAATATAGACTAAACCGCTTATGAGTATAGGAAAAATATATAATAGAAAAACTAAAACTGTAAAGACTATAAAATGACATACAATACTATGAATTTTAACATTTACAAGTAAATACCTGACATCCTTCCACTGCGATTTTAAATTAAAAAATGAATAAAATATATAAACAAACAATATACTACACAACATTTCAATACTGCCTTTTAGTAAAACATATACACATCATGTATATTTTATTTTGAAAAGAAAATTAAAATACATGAAGCATTACAAGATGCATAGGACAAAATGCTACAATGAGAATTATCATTTACTGACTTAATCTAAAATTGACAGCTTAGCTCATGGAACTAGTAGTTATTAACAATGAAAAAGCAATCATAAACAATCATCACAATACATGGTATTCTCAACAATAAAAACATCATAGTAAAAGTGTCAAGGTACACATTTACACTAAATACAATTGCAGAGTTGCCACATATTTTCAACCATGACATTCAAGGGTTTTTCCAGGGTTTTTCCAGGGTATTTTAGCCAGATTTAAGGGTCTTTAGTAGCGACTCTATCGACATTTTCGACAAATGAATTCATCGATGCATCGACAATTTTTTATTATTTATTGCTAATATTAAGATATTAATGAAATTTAAGGGCCAGGGTTTTAAGTCAAATTTCCAAAATTTAAGGGTATTTCCAGGCTTCTGATGGCCACTTTCAAATTTAAGGGTTTTTCAGGGTTTCAAGGGTCTGTGGCAACCCTGAATTGTCATATAGAAATGATTAACAAAAACATTTGAAAATTTAACCATAACCATAAACAAGAAACTTTGTAGAGATGGTTGATCATGCACTTTTTACTTATGACATTTAGGAAACAAATGTAAAAACTAAAGTTGGCACTGTCTTCTATGAGCACTTTAGATATGGTTTAGAGTTCTACAAATATTAAGACTTGTGATTACTGATACAAGGGAACTTGTAAAGTTCTGTTTAGGTACATAGATCACTTGTGTGAACATTTTCGTGTTTGTGAGGTCTTTGTGAATTGTCTGCACCATCTCATCTTCATGAAGTTTTTATGGATATTTTCTTTATTTTGCTGATACCTCGCTGGGTTGAAATGAAGCACATGACAGTTGATTCTAAGAAGAGGTCTGTAGTGGCCAGGTCGGAAAATGGAGACACCTAGCAATGTGTTCCTGTAAAAAATTAAGACCATAAACTAAATGAGATGTAACATACAACATAGTCTTTTCATTTTTATTATTAATACCCGTACATGTACGCTTATTAAAGAGTGAATAGTAGCAAAATATTTTTATCCAAAATAATAAGTTATTTACAGATTTTTGCAGATTTTGCAACCTTCCATCTGGCTAGATGCTTATAGGTTGGGTGCGTAGAGAAGAGAGAAAGAGATAGGTGTTAGTGGGACAAAATAAAGAATAAACGTACGGTGGGGGGATAAAATGTTAGTAGAGTGCAAGATAAAAGCAGAGATGAGAAGAAAGGGGTTAATAAGGTGGGGGATGAGACACATTGGAAATCTTATTCTTGAAGATATCCAGTGATTTGGATGACAGTGTGTCTCTAGGGAGCTGATTCCAATCTACTATTGTACGAGGGAAAAATGAATACTGGTGATATTGGGTACGGGATACTATGGGTTGGAGGTGGACACCATTTCTTTGCAGGAAAAAGAATTTGCAAATTGGTATGTTTACAAGGCCATGCACTATTTTATACATTAAACAGAGTCTACTATTTACTCTACGATGGGCTGATACAGCTACACTTGTGAAGTCTCGTGCTGGTACACTGGGCATTTGTGGGGTTTACAGGGCGAATTGTGGGGTCAAGGGCACTTGTGGGGTTTTTGACCTCCTTATTTTTTTGTATAGTGGTCTCCAATTTGCGTCATCATTGTGAAGTCTTGTTCGTTTTGGATGAGAAATATTATATAAAACAAGTAATTATCGGAGATTTCTCACCACAAGTCACCTACAAGTTAAATACATCATATACCTTCTAAAAATGATAATATAACAAATTTACTCACAATATTTTTAGATATTGAAAGTGTTTGTCACTTCCACTTCACTCTGCCGGATACACATTTGATGGTTTTGAAACCAACAACAAGTTTTTGGCTATTCTTTTTGTGCTGAAGTCTGTTGACAAGTGTCTTCTAAGAGACGAGGAATGTAAATTATCCAACTCTTGGGCTTATAAATTATGCCTGTGGTTATTTTTCAACATCAAAATACTTCAGACTTGAACTTGCTTTTTTTAACTGCATGCGCATCTTGTCCGCGCATCTTGTCCTGACTGGGCTGATACAGCTACACTTGTGAAGTCTCGTGTTGGTACACTGGGCATTTGTGGGGTAGAATGGGCACTTGTGAGGTTGTTTGGACTTAGGATTGTGAGGTTCTGTGTATGTACTTAGACCAATTGTGCGGTTTTGGATAATTTATGCGTGATTGACATGTGCATCAGCCTGCATCAGCCTTTATCTTGATGTCTTCACTCCCAGACCTATGGTAACCTCATTTACATCGAGGCTTGTATCAAATATCGAATGTGATTGGCTAAGGTTCGGCAGCTGCAACCAATCAGGATACACAATTAGTAAAGACTTCTTTATTTTAGTGAGAAATGAAATGGGCGGGGCTAAGGACGATTTTTATGGGAAATGAATTAACGGACGGATTTTGGCTGTCCGAAAAATTATGAAGTCCCACTCTAGGATTAATTTTGGGCGCGTTTCAGACAAAAATAAGGAGGTCAAAAACCCCACAAGTGCCACAAATGCCCAGTGTACCAGCACGACCTCGTTAGAATGCTTGGCGACCATGTGTTGAACTGCTGCTGTCAGAGGCGGAAACATCAGCGTTCTGACAAGTGGGTGGCAACATCTCCACCGCCATTCCGCTGCAGCAAGGGGCAGAGAAGCAACATCCCCCTTTCATGTGGAAATGGGCCCAGTGCTCAATGGCAGCACTCAAACCCATCCCATCCATGCTCCCCCGTTGGACTGTGTCCGTGGTGCACACACAAGTGTCGCGTCCTGAGATCCTGAGTAAGCATGGCTTGAGGTTGAGGCAGAGCAAACTTGTTGTCTGCATCCAGTGCTGCCCAAGGCTCGCATCCAGCTACCGGACAACTCATCCCGGCTTCCAAATATGCCACGAACAAGAGGCGTATGCCTTCGTGCGTGAGTTTGTCCACCGGAAGTCGGGCCGGAGAACGACACCTCAGGAACTAATTTGGGAAAGGCAGTGTGACCTGACTCGTTCCCCAACTTCCCTACTGCTAGCCATCGCAACTAGGGGCTTTGCATTCCATGGCGATAATCGGTGGGAGCACGTGCCAACCACTGAGGTGGCCGCACGCCTCTGTAGCCCGGTTCCCGCGACTTCTCGTATATGAGTGTTGTGGTAACCGGTGATGTGGTCCCACCAGGGAAATGGACGCCATCCTCAGGGGTGATCCCCCATTACCTCCGCATACAACACCTGTCGTGTGTAGGGGTCGGCAAAGAACCGTCACTCTTCCTTCTTGGTCGGTTTGCGGCGTTTCGCGCCACCCACAGTTACCCGTGGGCCTCTAGCGTCAGGCTTAGGTGAAGCGGACGCTAAGTCATCCCCCTGTTCCACATACTCTGCCTGCTGCACGTCGTCCGCCCAGCTACGAGTAGGCTCTTCCTCCCCAATTGGTGTGGACGTCCTGGTCGCAGCAGTCTCGTCGTCAGGCACAGTCAAAACTGCCCCTGCTGTTGTCTGTTCCCTGCATCAGGGCGGTGATACGTGCCATCAGCACATCATCCCCTTCGGCTTCCTGAACTCCTTCCATCGGTAGGTCGACTACATTGCCGCCCCCGACTCCTCTCCATGTGCTGGGGAAGTGGGGCGACCCACCGCCAGATGCTTCATCAGGGCCTAGGTCAGCCATAATGACTGACCCAGCCCCCCCATCCGTCTTCTGCGCTGATGAAAGTCCCAGGATTCTACCTACAATGCAATGATATTAAATCGGAGTGATGGAAACCGCAACAACCTGAAAAATGCGCAACAAATACAGGAAATCCGTCTGCGTCTTTACTGTACTGTCACCAGTCAATCGACTGATGATTTGAAATACCGGCTATACTATATAGTACCCGTTCTCCTTTTTGCCGCTACAGGGGCGGACAACCAATCGGCAGCCGTCCGCATTGTGTTTGACCTTTGACCATTCCAGTACTTGCGCACCGCGTGTCTTTGTTTTGGACTGAGAGGCTGCGATTGTCTCGCACCTCCTAAAGCCACTTGGCGAAGGGATTATTGACTTAGCCGCCATCAACCCGCCGCCGCCTATGTTACCATAGTGATGAGGGTTCTAACTGGGCTGCCGGGACGCCGCGATACTGTAGACACCTTAACAAAGCCCAAAAGAGCTGTTTGCCCTTCGGACAGACGCATATCCCTGGGTTTTTCGGCCCGTGACTATGAGGTCGCGACCTGGTTGATTGGTGTTGATACTCGGCGACCACTATCGCGGCCACTGAGCCGCGGCTTGTTCCTTTTGATTCCACGATCTTCCAATTTTGCCCTTTTATAAGCAACACCGACTTCATTTCAACTAGCCATTGCTGACTATTGTTTCAATTGGTGGTTCTTCTTTAATTACGTCGGTTACGTCATGTCCAACACAAACACAAATTTGGTGGGTGTATGCTGCATTACTAGCTCCTGTTGCGATTCCCCTCCTGTTGTAAACTCACAAAGATTCCCTCGCAGTTCAGTAGAATTCCCCTCTTGCGACAGCCGCCATCACCCACCGCATAGCGCGGCCGCTGCAATGCGTTTCTTCTGTTGTTCCATCTGTACCTCCACCGCTCGCCCAGTAACCGCGAACAACTTCCGCTGTTTGCATTGCAAGGATTCCTCTGATGAAAGACGTGGGACAAGTAGCACCGAGGCACCGCCCTGTCATCACACCCATACATTAAATCCATGGGAAGTAATGGATCCGCACATTGACTGTAAAACAATTGCTGTGGGGTGAATCCCGTACTCGCGTGGGGCGTTGCATTGTATGCCATAAAGACATACGCCAGCATCTCGTCCCAATTTTCTCTCTAGTGTGAGCGTTCAACGCTCGCAGGATAGCTTTGATGTTTTTGTTGCTCCTTTCTACCATGCCATTGCTCCACGGAGCATACGGGGTGATCCTTGATCTGTCGATGTCATACAGTTTGCATAACTCATCGCAAAGATGATTATCAAACTCTCCTCCCTAGTTCGCTGTGAAGTCGGCGAAAGGCGCCATGTCGCCGCGATATACTCCCTGAAGAGCACATCCGCGACTGCCTCCGCCGTTTTTCGTAGTAGGGGATACAACTCCATTCGTTTGGAGAAGTAGTCTTGAATCACGCAGACATAACGATGCCCCGTGCTGGTCTCGGGGAGCAGGGGCTTGCAAGTCAATTGCGACCTGGCTCATGTGGAAATCCGACGTATTGTGCTGCATGGGGGCTTTACCACCCCCAGATCCTGACTTGCATTGCTGACACGTGATACATGCGCGGCACATCATCTTCACATCCTTGTGCATCCCTGGCCAGGCAAGGCACTGCCTCAGCAGCTCGTACAGCGCTCGTAACCCAAATGGCTAACGCTATGCATGTGCACGCACCGCCAGACACTTTCCCGCCAGGCAACTGGCACGAGAGGTAGTCGCAGCTTCTCTTCGGGTTTCAGCTTGGAGAGTAGTGTTTTTACGGAGGTGCCACATGCCGTCCTTTCCCTGTAGATGTCGCTCCACCAGCGTCTGTACATTTGCACCTCCGGCGTCTCACGCCCGAAGGGCAGTGACGTCGCAGTTGTTTCCCCACTTTGCCTTCAATTTGGCGATTCGTTGGATACACTGGTCGCTCCCTTGTGCCTCGCACCACTCCTCCGCAGAGAAGTGATTCAGCACTTGCTGGCACTGATTTTCAGCGTCGTTGACAGACTGGCCCACTAAAGGTGGGCTCAGCACTGTTTCTTCTTCTGCCTCTTCTTCATCAGACTCCTCCCAATGGTGGTGGTGCGGGGGCTGCCCCAGCGACACTTCTCGGCCAGTCGTGCTGACCTTTCGCACCACGGTATTCTCGCGTGCCAACAGGATAGCATCCTCCGCCTCTACGAGGCGAAGGTCCAGGTGGGTGCGGTTCGGCAAGTCGAATAATCGGTGGGTGAGATAAACGTTAAAGTCTACCCCATCCACCAATTCTGGTTCTTCATCGTCGTTGTCGGAATCAACGTCGCGAGCAGCGAATTCCCATTTGGGTTCGGGCGGCACGACTGTGTTGACCGCGAGGTGTTGACGGAGGAGGTGATTCCCTCCTGGTTTTCTTCCGAGTCGTCTGAGTCGGTGTCCGACATTTCTGCATCTTTTTCTTGTGAAACAAACAATCGGGGCACGCCCCTAAGTCACATGGTTTGCGTTTGCAAAACGCCTCTTTCAGCTCGGGGGGGGTAGTTCTCGCGTTTGGGCGACAAAGTGTCGGCAACCACGTGGAGTTTCCCCGTGACGTGATATATTTCCCATGGCTTGTACCAGCCCATCTCAACAATCCACCGCATATACATGTTGTCGGATTGATGATATTGCTGGACCCACGTGAGTGCTGCATGGTCAGTCCATATGATGACCAACGTGCCCCTGGTGATGTCTCGGAAGTATCGCATGAAGAACACAACTGCATAAAATTACCGCTTAGTGGCACAATAGGCCTGGTGACTCTTACACAGTGTCTTTTGAGGCAAAGCCGGCAGAACAAACCGCCCTTCTTGTTCCTGCTCCAGTGTTCCGCCGATGGCGAACAGACTCGCATCTACTTTCAGATGGAATGCTGTGTCGGGTTTCGGATAGTAAGCGGTAGCTTCTCCAGAAATTCTTTTAATCTTCTCAAAAGCTTCCTGTTGCTCTGGGGTCCATCTAAACGACACCCCTTTCTTGGTCAACTCCGTCAGTGGGCGAGCCCATTTCGCTGTAGTTTGGAACAAAACGGCGGTAGTACCCAGTAAATCCCAGATTCGTTCGCGTTTTGCTCAGATTCTTTGGTACTGCCCAGTCGTGTAGAGCTTGGATTTTGCTGCGACTGGGACGAATCCCATTGATGTCCACTTCGTGCCCCAAGTATTCCACACTAGTTGCAAACAACGTGCATTTACTGGGCTTCAGTTTCAGGTTTGCAGTCGTAGTTGCTCGAAGACCGCTCAGAGGTTCAGCAACGCGACCCCGAGATCCTGCCCAAAGGCGAGGATGTCGTCGAGGTACACGAGGCATTGGCTCCACACGATGTCAGGGAAGTACCATCTCCATGAGGCGACAAAAAGTCTTGGGCGTTGCAGAGGCCGAAGGGCATCACAGTCCACTGAAAGAGGCCACGATGTGTCACAAAAGCTGTCTTTTCCGTCTTCCGGGTCCATGGCAACCTGCCAATAACTGCTCGCGAGATCAAGCGTGCTGAAGTACTTAGACCCCTCAAGGGCGTCCAAGCACTCGTCGATACGTGGTAGCGGGTAGGCGTCCTTCGGTAACTTCATTCAGCCTGCGGAAATCAATACAAAATCGCAGCTCTCCCGACTTCTTGCGGACCAGCACTACCGGTGCTCCCCATGGCGACTTGGAAGGGCGGATGACTCCGCTCTCCAACATTTTGTCCAGCTCTGCGTCGACATACTCTTGCTCCTTCTGTGAGCGGCAAAAGTAGTTTTGCTTGATCGGCGTCGCGTCTCCCGTGTCGATTTTGTGGTGGATCAAATCCGTGGAGCCTGGGGGGTCCCGGGTCCCATGAATATGTCCCTGTATTCCATCACCAGGGCCTCAACCTTGGTGATCTCGTCTGGCGCTAATTCTCCCTCGGTCGGTAGCATGCAGCGAAGATACTCGGGGAACTCCCGAGCTCTCCATCAGTAGTGGGCTCAGCTGACGGTCGTGCCAGAGCTTCTTCTGCAAAGTACAACTTACAGTCGCTCTTGATCAGAGAGGACTCAAGACCCATACTCTCCGGGATCAACTGCCGGCTGGTCCACTCGCTCCCATGTTGTGCTCCTACAGCATTGACACTCGCCACTTGGGCGGGTATCTGCCATATTCGCCAGGCAGAGGGACTCTCACCCTCGCCCGAAGGTTGATTCGCGTTGTTCAGATGCTCCGCATCTCTGTGGTTGGCAGGTCGGTGATTTTGGCCACGACCAAAAATTTTTTGTAGTTCTCGGAACAACGTTCCCTGGTTCTCAGAGTCAACGGAATACTTCCGTCCTCCGCGGCGATTTCCAGCAACGGCACTACGAAAAGGAGATCGCCTAAATTGGCAACCCCTTCTACCAGTACCTCGCGCCCCACCCTGGAGAGATCTGGCAGATGACAAGACACGCTGCACGCCACATGAGTGAATTTGCACGGTCTTGTCCATTTACACCAGGTCGTTGCTCTCTACCTTCAGCGCCCTTCGAACGGTATCTCGTCGGCGCCAATTTGCACTGTCCGTGCCCCACAGTCAATTCAACTTCATATGTAGCGAGGAAGTCCATGCTGAGCAGAAGGTCGAGACCTTCTAATCGCCTGACATACACTGTTTGTGGATACGTCGCCCATGACAATAACAGGTCCCCTTCACGTCGAGCGACTCTCCCCAGCTCCTGTGAGCATGAGGTTCGCTGGTTGTAGCGGGGGCAGCTGGTCCTGTAATCTTGAATACACGGCGTTCGAAAGTAGGCTGAAGGTGGCCCCGTATCTAAGCACGTCGCGAGCGCAGACCCCTGCGAGATCTACACGACACCTACATACAAGAGCGGCCTCTGGCGAGGCCATTGCTTTTCACACATGCGCGATGTCTTCTCCTGCTGGCAGACACTGATACGCCTCTCCCCGACGCAGCTCGCGCAACGAATAGAGCGGCCCGTCTGGCAAAGAGGTGCGACAGTCGCCCTCGTCCACTGCTAGAGTGCACTGTTGATGTTGGATCGACATTAAGCGAGCCATGGGATGACAGTTTCTGTCCACGGTCCCTGGCAGGGTGTTCCACGACTCAACCCCATCTCCTCACCCCTTTCGGTGCAACCTCACGGCCCCGGGAAGCAAAGCTTTTGTCTCTGTGTCTGGCTGTTTCCTGCACATGCTACCAAACTGTCGTCCAGTCGCTACTAAATTAGTACAACATTCTTGTATGTTCCCTCGACTGCACTCAGAACGGCACGCGATGTGGTCGCACCGAGACTCTCGTCCGGTTTGCTGCTCCCCTGCATCTTGCTTGTCCCTCCCAGGTTTGAAATAAGAAGCCCGGTCATGAGGATTCGGCGGTCGCGGCAAACCACTAGATTGAACCTCGTGACGAACACATCCTCCTCAAATGCCTAGGCCAAGCAAACCCTGAGGCCGACCCCCCGGATCCGGTGATGCTCTCATGGGTGGCAAGACACCACCATTACTGGCGACCCCTACACCTCCCGAACCTGACACGGCACGCCCATGCACTGGGCGCCCGATAAAATTCACCTGGCTAGTAGCTCCCCATCATCTGCAGTAGACCTCTGAGGATGGTTGTCGCTCGTATCAGCGGCAGGGAAGCTCGCGACTCAGCTCTCCTGCCTACTCGTTTCCCTCCGGTGTCACGGCGGCCCCAGAACTCGTGTTCTGGACCGGATTCTTGCTGACGTTGCTGTCCGTCTTCTTCTTGGTTACAGTTGGAGGATGCTGATTGCCACTCGGCGATCTGTTCGGGGTTGCCTGAAAGCAACTCGTGTGGACGTGGCCCTTCTGACCACAATGCCAGCACTCGCTAATAACCCCGCTCAATGCGGTTTAGGTGGTTTCCCGCCGTGAACCCGACGTGGCTGCAGCGGCCTCGGTCCATTTGCCCGATTCTGACTTCTTCTCCTGCTCACCCTGCACTGCTAGCACCTGCTTCACCACAGTCTCTGTAGACGGGTGGTTGGGTTTCTTCGTGTTGGCTTCCTCCTTTTCGCGTACGATGTTTGCCTTGTAGTTGGTCGGGTCATCACGCGATTTGCGCCTGACCAATTCCTGGGTCAAGATGGCTAAATCCGATTCAGGATACATCATGACCTTGTCGTATGTTCGCCGAGCAAAGCGGAGTTCAATCATAACTCGAGCCGTTTCAATACGGCCGACTCTCTGCGGTGGTTGTCCTTCCCTTTTCGCCAGGGACATTAGCTGCTGAGCGATGAAGTCGCAGACCGATTCTTTGTTGCCCTGCTTCCGGGTCGCGAGTTCTTCCTTGGCGGCCCTCATCTCAAATTCCACATGGAAGTGAGCATTAAGAGTCGCCAAGAGAATCTTTCAATCATTCCTGTCGTCGATAGGGAGGTTCAACAAGGCTCCCTGTGCCTTTCCTGATAACCGGTCCACCAGCCATCCCGCCCACTCTTGGGGACGGAACCCGGTATAACCGGAGGGTCTCCACTAATTGTTGGACGTAGTCGGGCCAAGACTCTTTGCGGTTGGGCTCGCTGAACTTGTGAAAGTTCTTAATGCGATCCTTGAAGGACACACTTGTCGGGGACGCCTGGCAGTAAGTCATCGTCCTCCCAAAGAGGTTGACTCTCTGCGACCTAGTCGTCGATTCGCTTGCGTCGAAGTGCATGCCCTTTACGCGCTGCTTCCTCTTCCTTCCAACGGCTTCTTCTAATCGATACTCGTCCAGAGCTCCCACCCAGGGGTCTGCATGAAGCGTTGCACCAGAGGGTTTGCTGTCATTTGCGATCCACCACTTGTCGACGTGGAGTCATCTCCGCGAGGCGTACCGAGGTCACGCTAGTGTGCAGCGGCCGGGCACCCCCGTGCTGTTGGCTGTCTCCTGTCGAGGTCCCTTGAGGGGGCACCGACAGGGGTGGATATGGCACGATCCCAAATTGGGCTGACGCCCATGCTGGCGGACCCCAATCCCTGCAGCTCCACGATCCGTGCCCGCAGGCGCTTTTCTTCCTCGCGATCGGCTTCGAGTCATGTAACCTCGGCCCTTAAAGAGTCGAGATTTTTGAAGTCATCGCGTATCCGTGGCTTCAAAGGTGGTGGCGGGGGTGTTCCATTCCCTTGCTTGCTTGGTGCCGGTGTTAGGGGCCCGGACTTTCCCCGAGGCGGAAGGAGAGGTGGACTAGCCGCGTCCCCCTCCCACTTCTTCTGTTCACCTGGTGGCAAACGAGTCGCGGACCGTTCCCCTTTCACCATCCCGCCCAAAGGCGGCGGTTACTGGGTCGGCTTTTTCTTCGTGTGTCGGGTGCAGGCGCGATACCGCAGTTTTGCCCTCTCCGTTCGCACTGCCTCTGCCTCTCTCGTCAGTCATTTTATTCCATGTTTTAGACTGCACTCTGTAATGGGGGATCAACTCGACTTCCCAGTCGGTGATCTGTCGCATCCGCCTCCTCTTGCCCACTGTTCCTCTTGGCCTGGGACGCCCCGTCCAAGATTTCCTTCCACTGTTGTCTCATTTTGTTCGCACCATTGCGCCCTGTTTCTGCAATTTTGTTGTGAATGGCGGTGCTGTTGTTCTGCAACACTTCGAGCAGCACCCGTTCGGCTGTCCCGAGTGCCAGATTGTAGGCGTGGGAGTCACACCCCTCCACCCACTGCAGCGGAAGTCCTTCCTTCGTTCCCGGAGGGAAATCACAGACCGGCCCAAAAGGGTAGCACACGCTCTGCGGCGCCTCCCATGAGCTTCTGCGTTTCCTCCAAGCGGCAGAGATGGTTCCACTTCATCTCACAAAGCCCCCAACTGGTGTGCAGCCCGGAGGTACTCTAACGAGCCCTCCCCCTATGCCGTTCTTGTAATTGCTGTCAGGATGCTCGATTTTTGTTGCCCTACTTCTGTTGTCCTCGATGCGCCCTGGGTTCGTTTTAACCGACCCAGACATGTCGCCCTGCCACTTCTTGGCTGGCGCCACCTTCTTCACATCCTTTGGTGCCGGAGTTTGCAGAGCTTCGCGTAACCCCTAACTCTTCTTGCGAGTCGGAGTCAGTTGATAGCCTGTTCTAGTGTGTCGCTGGTTCTCACCAGCAGGCGCGGCATCCCGAGCACCTCTTCCTCTTGCTTCCTCGCTGCCTGGCTGGCGGTTTCTTCCCTTCTGGGAGATCCGCACCTGTATTCTTCTCAGATATCCGTCGTCGTCCCTTGCTGGGGGCGGCGGCAGGGTCTTCTCATGGTGTACCACGCTCACGCCTGTCAGATACTTCTTCCCCGCGTCAGACTGTGTCAGCACAGGGGTCTTCTGTAGCCGTTGATGTCAATGTCCCGGCCTGCGGCTGTAGCTGCAGTAGGGGAGCAATACGGATCGGAAGATCTGCCTGCAGCCCGCCTGTCATACTACTCCATTTCAAGGTCAGGGCATTGTG
>JAGTTF010000252.1:26354-40114 GCA_019095985.1 Streblospio benedicti
GGACCGCGGACGCAACTGTCATCCCATGGCTTGCTTTAACGCGTCAATCCAACATCAACAGTGCAATCTAGCAGTGGGACGAGGGCAAACAATGTCGCACCTCTTCGCCAGGCCGGGCCTCGCAGTGCGTTGCGTGAGCTGCGGGGGGAGAGGTGTATCAGTGTCTGCCAGCAGGAGAAGACATGGCGCATGTGCGCCAAAGCAATGCCTCGCCAGAGGCAAAGCTCCTCGCATGTAGGTGTCCTGTAGATCTCGCGGGGTCTGCGCTCGACGTTCGCGTTTCATACGGGGGCCACCTTTTAGCCTACTTCGAGATGTCGTGTATTCAAGATTACAGGGGCAGCTGCGCCGCTACAAATTCAGCGAACCTCATGCTCACAGGAGCTGGGGGAGAGTCGCTTGACATGAAGGGGCAGTGCCAAGTCGACCTGTTATTGGCAGGGGCAACATATCCACAAACGGTTATGTCGGGCGATTAGAAGGTCTCGACCTTCTACTCGGCATGGACTTCCTGCTACATATGAAGTTGAATTGGACTGCGGGGCATGGACAGTGCAAATTGGCGCCGACAAGATACCATTGGGAAGGGCGCTGAAGGTAGAAACAACGACCTGGTGTGAATAGACAAGACCGTGTGAATTCGCTCACGTGGCAAAGCAGTGCGTGTCTTGTCATCTGCCAGATCTCTCCAGGGTGGGGCGCGAGGTACTGGTAGGAGGGGGTTGCCAATTTGGGCGACCACCTTTTCGTCGTGCCGTTGCTGGAAATCATCGAGGAGGACGGAAGTATTCCATTGACTCTGGAGAACCAGGGAACGTTGTTCGGGAGAACTACAAAAAGATTTGGTCGTGGCCAAAATCACCGACCTGCCAAACAGATGCTGAGTTCTGGGACGCGCGTCCCTCTCTGGCAGATACCCCAAGCCAAGAATCAACCTGCTGTAGGAGCGTGACACGGGAGGCGAGTGGACCAGCCGGCAGTTGATCCCGGAGAGTATGGATCTTGAGTCCTGATCAAGAGCAAGCGACTGTAAGTTGTACTTTGCGGAAGAAGCTCCGGCACGACAGTCTGCTGAGCCCAATACTGATGGAGAGCTCGGGGAATTCCCCGCTGCATGGTACCGCTGCATGCTACCGACCGAGGGAGAATTAGCGCCAGACAAGATCGCCAAGGTTGAGGCCCTGGTGATGGAATACAGGGACATATTCATGGGACCCGGGGACCCGGGCTCCGGTTTGATCCACCACAAAATCGACACGGGAGACGCGACGCCGATCAAGCAAAACTACTTTCGCCGCTCACAGAAGGAGCGAGAGTATGTTGACACGGAGCGGTACAAAATGCTGGAGAGCGGAGTCATCCGCCCCACCAAGTCGCCATGGGGAGCACCGGTAGTGCTGGTCCGCAAGAAGTCGGGAGAGCTGCGATTCTGTATTGATTTCCGCAGGCTGAATGAAGTTACCCGGAAGGACGCCTACCCGCTACCACGTATCGACGAGTGCTTGGACGCCCTTGAGGGGTCTAAGTACTTCAGCACGCTTGATCTCACGAGCGGTTATTGGCAGGTTGCCATGGACCCGGAAGACGCGGAAAAGACAGCTTTCGTGACACATCGTGGCCTCTTTCAGTGGACCGTGATGCCCTTCGGCCTCTGCAACACGCCAGCGACTTTTTGTCGCCTCATGGAGATGGTACTTGCTGACATCGTTTGGAGCCAATGCCTTGTGTATCTCGACGACATCCTCGCCTTTGGGTGGGATCTCGAGAGGTCGCGTTGCTGAACCTTGCGGTCTTGAGCGACAACGATGCGCGAACCTGAAACTGAAGCCCAGTAAATGCGTTGTTCGCAACTAGTGTGGAATACTTGGGGGGCACGAAGTGGACATTCATGGGATTTGTCCCAGTCGCAGCAAAATTCAGGCTCTACATGACTGGGTGGTACCAAAGAATCTGAGTGAAACATTGAAGCGTATCTGGGATTTACTGGGTACTACCATCGTTTCGTTCGAACTACAGCAAGTGGGCTCGCCCACTGACGGAGTTGACCAAGAAAGGGGTGTCGTTTAGATGGACCCCAGAGCAACAGGAAGCTTTTGAGAAGATTAAAAAATTTCTGGAGAAGCTACCGCTTCTCTACTATCGAAACCCGACACAGCATGCCATTTGAAAGTGGATGCGAGTCTGTTCGCCATCGGCGCGACACTGGAGCAGGAACAAGATGGGCGGTTCGTTCCGCTCGGCTTCGCCTCAAAGACACTGTGTAAAAGTCGCCAGGCCTATTGTGCCACTAAGTGTGAATTTTATGCAGTCGTGTTCTTCATGCGATACTTCCGAGACATCACCAGGGGCACTTTGGTCATCATATGGACCGACCATGCAGCACTCACGTGGGTCCAGCAATATCATCAATCCAGACAACATGTATATGCGGTGGATTGTTGATGGGCTGGTACAAGCCATGGGAAATACGTCACGTCGCAGGGAAACTCAACGTGGTTGCGACACTTTGTCACGCAAGCACGAGAACTACCCCAAGCTGAAAGAGGCGTTTTGCAAACGCAAACCATGCAACTTAGGGGAGTGCCCCGATTGTTTGTTTCACAAAAAAAAGATGCAGAAATGTCGAGACACCGACTCAGACGACTCGGAAGAAAACCAGGAGGGCATCACCTCCTCCGTCAACACCTCGCGGGTCAACACAGTCGTGCCACCCGAACCCAAATGGGAATTCGTGGCTCGCGACATTGATTCCGACGACGACGATGAAGAACCAGAATTGGTGGATGGGGTAGACTTTAACGTTTATCTCACCCACCGACTATTCAACTTGCCGAACCGCACCCACCTGGACCTTCGTCTCGTAGAGGCGGAGGATGCTATCCTGTTGGCGCGTGAGAATACCGTGGTGCGAAGGTCAGCGCGGCTGGCCGAGCGTCATGGGGCAGCCCCGCACCCACGACCATTGGTATGGGGAGGAGTCTGATGAAGAAGAGGCAGAAGAAGAAACAGTGCTGAGTCCACCTTTAGTCATTGGGCTGAAAGTCTGTCAGCGTGCTGCTGCACAAAACCAGTGCCAGCGGTGCTGAATGCACGGAGGATGTGCTGGTGGGGCATCATGGGCCGACTGGGATGCACTAGGATGAGATGATGTGTGGAGCGTCTGTGCATGCATGTGTCAGCAAGGCAAGGTGGTTGCCCCCCATGCAGCACGTGTAATAAGCAATGCAAGTTGGGTTGGGATTTCCACAATAAAGCGGGTCGCAATTGACTTGCAAGGCCCGCTCCCGAGACCAGCACGGGGCATCGTTATGTCTGCGTGATTCAAGACTACTTCTCCAAACGAATGGAGTTGTATCCCCCCTAAAAAAAACAGAAGTGGAGGCAGTCGCGGATGTGCTCTTCAGGGAGTATATCGTGCGACATGGCGCCTTTCGCCGACTTCACAGCGACCAGGGAGGAGAGTTTGATAATCATCTTTGCGATGAGTTATGCAAACTGTATGGCGTCGACAGATCGCGGACTACCCCGTATGCTCCGTGGAGCAACGGCATGGTAGAAAGGAGCAACAAAACCATCAAGGCTATCCTGCGAGCGTTGAACATTCACGAGAGAGAAAATTGGGACGAGATGCTGCCATATGTCTTTATGGCATACAATGCAACGCCCCACGCGAGTACGGGATTCACCCCACAGCGATTGTTTTACAGTCAATGTGCGGATCCAGTACTTCCCGTGGATTTAATGTATGGGTGTGATGACAGGGCGGTGCCTCAGTGCTACTCGTCCTATGTCTTTCATCAAAGGAATCTTGCAATGCAGACAGCGGAAGTTGTTTGCGAGGTTACTGGGCGAGCGGTGGAGGTGCAGATGGAACAACAGAAGAAACACACAGCGAAGCCACGCCGCTATGCGGTGGGTGATCGCGTTCTACTATTTCATCCCCCAAACAAGCGAGATGTGCTCCATGCGCAGCCATGGATTGGCCCATTCAAAGTGATTGAAGTGGGTAGCGACAACATCATAAAGATTCAGATGCACACCGACGTCCCGTGTAAAGCGGGGCGTGGCCGTAGACCAATCAAAGAAAAGTGGGTTAGCACTAGAAATGTTAAACCCTTCATCGAGACAGAGGCGCGTGCCCTTGTGGTTATGTCGCCGCAGCACTCTTCATATTCGGAGGAGGTCGCTAGTGTAAACCGGCAACGCTTCTTTGAGTATTGGAGAGTCAACTACTAGACAGATCGCGGGGCGCATCGCTCAGTTTTATGGGCGACCCCGCAGCTTGGTGTTTAAGTTTCAATGGAAACGCGACCCTCCTAATCTACCCAGACCGTGGCGTTTGGAATTGAAACTTGGGGGAGAGGGAGCGGGTGTCGCGAGAGGGGAATTCTACTGAACTGCGAGGGAATCTCGTGAGTTTACAACAGGAAGGGAATCGCAACAGGAGTTAGTAATGCAGCATACACCCACCAAATTTGTGTTTGTGTTGGGCACGATGTAACCGACATAATTAAAGAAGAACCACCAATTGAAATGATAGTCAGTAATGGCTAATTGAAATGAAGTCGGTGTTGCTTGTAAAAGGGCAAAATTGGAAGATCGTGGAATCAAAAAAAACGAACAAGCCGCAAAGCTCGGTGGCCGCGATAGTGGTCGCGCAAGTATCAACACCAATCAACTAGGTCGCGACCTCATAGTCGCGAGCCGAAAACCCAGGGATAAAGCGTCGGTCCGAAGGGCAAACAGCTCTTTGGGCTTTGTTAAGGTGTCTACAGTATCGGCGGCAGTCGCGGCGGCCCAGTTAGAACCCTCGTCACTATGGTAACATAGGCGGCGGCGGCGGTCCCGGCGGCGGCGGCTAAGTAAATAATCCTTTCGCCAAGTGGCTGGGGAGGCGCGAGACATTCGCGGCCTCTCAGTCAAAACAAAGACACGTGTGCGCAAGTACTGGAACGGTCAAAGGTCAATCACAATGCGGGATGGCTGCCGATTGGTTGTCCAGCCCCGTAGCGGCAAAAGGAGACCGGGGTACTATATAGTATAGCCGGTATTTCGAAATCATCAGTCGATTGACTGGTGACAGTACAGTAAAGACGTGCAGACGGATTTGCTGTATTTGTTGCGCATTTTGCAGGTTGTTGCGGTTTTCATCACTCCGATTAATCTTATTGCATTGTAGGTAGGATCCTGGGGACCTTCATCGGCGCAGAAGACGGGCGTAGGGGGCTGGGACAGTCATTATGGCTGACCTAGGCCCTGATGAAGCATCCGGGGGTGGGTCTCGGCCCACTTCCCCAGCACGTGTAGAGGAGTCGGGGGCCGGCGATGTAGTCGACCTACCGATGGAAGGTGTTCAGGAGGCCGAAGGGGATGATGTGCTGATGGCACGTATCACCGCCCTGACGCAGGGAACAGACGACAGCAGGGCAGTTTCGACTGTGCCTGACGACGAGGCTGCTTGCGACGAGGACGTCGACGCCGATTCGGGGGAGGAAGAGCCTTCTCGTAGCTGGGCGGACGATTTGCAGCAGGCAGAGGATGAGGAACAGGGGGTGACTTAGCGTCCGCTTCGCCTAAGCCTGATGTGCCGAGAGGCCCGCAGGTAACGGTGGGTGGCGCGAGATGTCGGGGCCCCTCACTCATGCTCGAACCGACCGAGAAGGAAGAGCGGCGGTTCTTTGCCGACCCCTACACATGACAGGTGTTGTATGCGGGGAGGTACGTGGGGGATCACCCCGAGGACGGCGTCCGTTTCCTGGCGGACCACATCACCGGGTTACCGCAACACTCATATGAGAAGTCGCGGGAACCGGGCTACGGAGGCGTGCGGCCACCTCAGTGGTTGGCATGTGCTCCCAACGATTATCACTTGCGGGATGCGAAGCCCGAATTGCGATGGCGAGCAGTTGGGAAGGTGGCGAACCAGTCAGGTCACACTGCCTTTCCCAAATTGGTTCCTGAGGTGTCTTTTCCAAGGCCCGACTTCCGGTGGACAAACTCACGCACGAAGGCGTACGCCTCTTGTTCGTGTTGTGGTTGGAAGCCTGAATGAGGTGTCCGGTAGCGGGATGCGAGCCTTGGGCAGCTCTGGATGCAGAAAAGTTTCCTCTGCCTCAACCTCAAGCCATGGTGACTCGGGATTCTCAACATTTGGTTAGGCGACCCGATAACTGTGCGAAAATGGATGCGGCACTTGTGTGTGCACCGTGGACACAGTCCAACCGGGAGCATGGATGGGATGGGTTTGAGTGCGTTATTGAGCACTGGGCCCATTTCCACATGAAGGGGGGATGTTGTTTCTCTGCCACTTGCTGCAGCGGAATGGCGGTGGAGATGTTGCCACCCACTTGCCAGAACGCAATGTTTCCGCCCCTGACAGCAGCAGTTCAACACATCGTCGCCAAGCATTCAAACAAGGTCGACCTGAAGAAGGCGGAACTCTTGGCCTCGTGTGAGAAAGCTCGTCTGCGGTCCAAGAACAAGGACGCAAAGAGTGAGGAAGACGACGAGGATCGCTGGTTGGGGGACATCAGTTCACCCCGCTCGGTCGCTCAACAGCTTGTGCTCGAGTTCATGGGCATTTACGTGTCCCATGTCGGGCTCCCTCAAGTCATCGGCCGGAAGAAGTGGTTCCCCGATGCAAAACTGGCTCGCGTGATCGTGGGGTTCCATCTCCGCGATGTCGACATGGACAAGCAGCCACTCTGGGACAGCGCTCACAGGGAATGGCTCCGAGTGTGCCGAGAAGATTTCGCCCGGTGGACGTCTGCTCTCAGCTCGTACGCGGTGACGGTACAGCGAGATGGCAGCGTCGCAACCGGTGCGCACCAACAAGGCGGCTTCTTTACCCAAGATCCCGCGAAAGAAGGCTGCTGCAACTCGTGCTCCTGAGCCTGTGTCCACACCGGTGCCCGCGCGGCACAGTGTGATGCAGGCCCTCTTCAAGTCGGTGAAGGGGCTTTCCGCTCCCTCGCCGACCTCCGCGACTAGCCCAGTGAAGAAGACTCCTGCGGCCACCGTCACCAGCGCGTCGGAGTATCCGTCGACGGGTACTGCCGGCACCGGCACACCACCCTCCTCATCGCGCGTGTCCCGATCGGGTCAGCGTGGTGGGTGAGGCACTGGGGGAGAGAGCGGCGTCGCGTTGAAGCGAGGTCGCTCGGATTCAACGAGCATCAGCCCAACAGCCCGGGGAGGGAAGAAGCCCTCCATCGCGGGTCATCTGCGTCACGATCGCGACACCTGGATAGGTTGTGCGCAGAAAGCCGAAGAAGAACTTGTGGTTCACCGCAACAAACACGCTGCCCTGGACAAGGAGCTCCAAACCAAGGAGTCCAAGTGGGCTCGGGATCGCGTTGGTCTCGACCAGCAGCTCCTCACTCAGACCAAGAGAGGCGACGACTATAAAGAAGAAGTCGATCGCCTGCGCGCCGAGAGAGATGACGCTCGGAAGGAGCGCAACACGTTGCAAGCAGAGTTAGAAGCTTTGCGAAGCACCAACAAACAACTTGTCGCGGAAGCTCAGGCTGTCCGCGAATGAGCTCGCGTCAGCGCGAGAAGAAGCAAAGCCAATGGCGGCCGAACTGGCGTCATTGAGGGCAACGGCGACATACGTGATTCCGCACGGGAGTTTGCGTGTGAGCCACACATCATCCAAGGCGGAGCTGCAGTGGTTGTCGAGGGGGAGCTGGTTTGTGCCGACGGTGCGACCGCCGACTTTCGGGCAGCTGACTGGAGGACACTACAGGGGCTGATGAACAACCAGCGTGACGAGATCGCAAACACGCGCGATATGCTCACCGCTCACAAGAAGGCCATCCCCGAGTTCGACCTGCATTCGGCTGTCTACACGAGTGTACGACAGTTGGTTGCTGGACTCGAGGTCTTCATGCGACAGCATTTGGCCCCTCATCTTCCCAGCACTACCTCAGCAGAGATATCTCTGGCCGACGAACTTTGCACGGCGGCGGAGTGCTCCACTTCCTGCATCGTGGTCAACAAGCTCGACACGGGGGCAGGCGGAGACGCTCAACTACGGCAGGAGTTGGCGCTTGCACAGCAAGAGGCCAAGCTCAACAAGGAATTTGCGCAACAACAGACAGCCAACATGGATCGCATGCATCGGCAAGGCGCGAAGAATGCAGACAACATTTGCTGAATGTCGTCAACCTTCAGGGAGTTGATCGACAGTCTGCGCGACCTGTCGCTGCAGATCCGCGACTCCGCCGGAGAGCGCGAAAAGGGATCTGACAGCCCACAAGTGACACTACAGTCTGCCGCATTGGAACAGGAGCTGGGCGATTGTTAGGATCGGTTCCAGAGCATCGGCGACGCATCGGACTCCGTCAAGATGAGGAGAAGGTTCGAAGAAGTCGAGGGAGGGTTGGGAGCATTGGGGACAACGGTGGGGTCTAGGCCTGACGGCATGCCCTTTGCGAACTCTCAGCTCGAGCTCCTCCAGCCAGAGTCGTTTGTCCCACTCAGTCGCAAGTGTGGACATGGCGTCCGACACCGGGAGTCAAACTGCCGTTCCTGCTCGTTGGTCAGGAAGCGGCAACACGACTGCCCCAGCAAAACCCACTGGCAGAGTGAAGCGGAATCCTGTCCCTTCAGCATCTGCAGAGAGGGCGAAAGCTCCAAGAGCGACAGTTCCAAGTCCGGGACGCCGCTGGTTAAGAAGTAGAGAGCGCCGGGTGGGGAAGAGCATATCGAGCCGACTGACAGGTTGGTGGTGGTATGTTCAGACGTCAGGTAGGTGGCACCGTTGAGTGTTGGCCGGGTTTGCCCAGCAACGCCGGACGCGGCGGCGAAATCTTAGTGGCTGGGACACCAAGGGAGTAAGGGTCGTCCTCGCAGGCGGTGGGCCAGTTACCACCCCGTCTGTAGGAGTTGGGCTTTTGAGTTCAAGGGCGATCCGACCTACAGTAGCTTTCGTATTACTTGCCGTCGGCTAATCGTACTCTACACGGTACACCATCCGACATCGTAGCCGGCGGTCCCTCCATGCAGTTCGGCCCTTTCTTGTGTAAGGCCCTCTATTAAATTTCCCTTCCCGTTTTTGTTAATAAGTCGCGAGTCCTGTTACCCCCTCCTGTCCACAGTCCTGCTGCATTTCACTTATACACCAGGTAAACGTTGGGGGAAAGTTTGTGTTTTTGTATATTTTCAGGTGCTCGGGCGCGGCAAGTGTGAAAGACGGCCCAAGTGCGCGATCAGTGTCGCGAAGTATAGCGACAGCTCGCGGACTTAACCATGGCAGTCGTGTGAAGTCCCCGAACAATGGAGTGCGAGCGGAGAGAGGATGTGGCCGCGCCCCGAGTGCCGCCCCGCGCCGTGTACACTTTGGATACTTTTCACTGTTTCATTTAATGTGTAGTTCCCATGCAGGTAGGCTATACCCTTAAAAGCGGTGTAGTCCTAACTCCATGGGATCTGGGGGAGTGTGTAACGAAACTAGTTCTCAGTAGGTCTCCAGTGCGCGAGGTTGCAGCAACCTCGCAGAGTATAAAGTAGTTATATGTAAGTTGCACTGGACTAGGTATATTATCCCCTTTGTTACACACACCTTGTTGTTATGCCTTCTTAAGCCCACTGTAGGATTAAGGACTCAGTACACTACAGTACTGAGATTCAGCCATTAGGGCTCAGTTTCCTTGTAGACGCTAGTCGGATAGCACGTAGGGCTGGTAACCTATTCCTTCGGGGATAGGCCTTCTTTACTTATCTGATGGGGCTAGCCGGTGGCAGCTTTTGGCTAGTGGCTAACTGGGTCACTTTGCACACAAGACAAGAAAGATGGGTACGCGACCAACGCCTTTCTTTAAGCGAATAATTATATATATATATACATGGGTGCAGGGCATGGCGATAGTGGCTAGGGTCACTTTACAGTCTTGATTGGTGGAAACCATCAGGCTAGATAGGCATGGCATAAAGTGATCAGCATACAAGTTTCATCATTACAGTACTAGTTTTAGTCAATCAACAAATGCTTTGCAGATTGCTCTCGAGTTTTAAAGTTTCAAGACCGTTTGGGCGAAGAAAAAGAGTCGACACCTTCTTACAAGGGCCCCACAGGAATAGGTCCGCATGGTGAGCCAAGGATACCAGTCGGGTGTGCAGGATTCATTGGGCCTGTAGTCGTATTGTATGGCTGACTTTAGGTCCCACAGATGACACGATGGGGTGAAGTCTCGGCCTGGGCACCCCTGTAACAAACAAGAGGTTGGGCCAGGTTGTGGTACAGACCGACAACGACCAGGTGAACAGCTGCCGACCTCGGCCTAGTCACGAGACTGAGGAGATGGCCCACTAAGAAGCAGAGGATGCAGCAGTCCAGAAGAAGGAGCCAGCTCACCACCGACAAAAGATTGTGTCAGGGCTGCTCACGTGGCCAAAGGAAGAAGCTGGCCTACAGTACCAGAGGTGGACTAAGGGAGTGAGACGGATTCGTCCAATACCAGCTCTCGTCCAGCATAGCATCCGGTACATCGTCGGTCGGCAATCACGAATCACTTGTGGAAGGCTGGACTTGCGCCCCCGGGCTCTACAGAAGACTCCCCAGATGATAGATGCAGAGTTTCTTTTATAGACCCATACACTCAGGACTTGCTCTACTCAGGGTGAATACCTGGTGGGCAAGCCTTTTTACCTGGTGTGTGTACCTCGCCGACCACGTTACGGGCCTGCCATGAGCACAGCTATGTCATGGAGAGGCCTCACGCCTCATGCGGGAGCACAGAAGAACAGTGCTATTTTTGAATGTTTAACAGTAAAGACCAGAGACTATTTGTTCAACAAAGAACCAGAGTTGCTGGGGGAGGTGTGATGGTTCATGGTGGGTAATATTTCAAGGAACAAGTCCTTCCCCAAACTGCATCCGGAAGTCACCATCCATGCTTCCCAACTCGGTTGATTCGATCAACTCCAAAGACCTGGTTCTAATTGGTTGCTTGGCTTGAGTGCATTACGCTGCCCAGTGCTAGGCTGTGAACCATGGGCAGCTTTCTTGACCCAGGCAAAAAGGACGCCCTACTGGGCCTTGCCCCATAAGTCACCTGAGAATTGAACACTTGGACACCAGATGATGCTCCCAGGGACAGTATCGTGGTATGTGGCAAAGCCTAACAAGTCGCCCATGCCCAAGAACACTGTGGGGAGGACTGGAAGGCATCCTTGACCAGATGAGAAAGAACACTTCCACATGCGTCCTGGGCCCTGCTTTTCAGCTCCCA
The DNA here is from genome assembly GCA_019095985.1 of Streblospio benedicti. Classification (NCBI taxonomy): domain Eukaryota; kingdom Metazoa; phylum Annelida; class Polychaeta; order Spionida; family Spionidae; genus Streblospio; species Streblospio benedicti. The sequence continues at coordinate 37,589 of JAGTTF010000252.1, forward strand.
GACACCTTGCTGTAGCCCCACACCCATAGAGTCTCTAATAATAAGAGATGTCACCACTTAACGATGTTTCCGTCAATCAACTCAGCCGTGACCCATTTTGCTGAGCCTACAAGAACTGATTTTATACTATGCCTGACGACTGGGAAAAAACAAGAGTGCCGAAGACCAAGTCCAAGCGATTTGACACCCACCAAGACCTTTCAGACTTAAGAAGTGCCATCAGTTGCACAGCTGATGGTGTTTGAATTCATGGGGAGACGAAAACAAGTTCAACTTGCCTACCATGAGTGATTGAGGCACTCAAGTGGTACACAGACGCCAACGCTGGTCGGTGATCGTCGGTTTTTCACAGTAGTATATGTTCGACTGGCAGAAACAAAGGATGAGACAAGGCACACCTGGGATGGCTGCAGCGATGTCGGAACGATCGCGAGTTGGGCAGCAGGCCTGACCACGCATGACCTGCGTCACCCCACCACAGAAAAGTTATGCTGCGGCGCGACTGCCAGGCGGCGTGAGTGCCGCAATGACAACAACAGCGACATCAGCAGCCATACAGCGACAGCAGCAGCACGAGCAAAGTCTCCTGCGTTCCCGCATGGCGGGAGGCTGTCACGAATCCAAGACCGCTGAGAGGCCCCCGGGACCCGTGTTGGTAGTTCCAGCCCTCTAGCCAGCATGATGACAGCCCTCCTGAAAAAGAACCTGGAGTTTGAAGGCAGCCATGTCGTTGAGACCCGGCTGGCGCCGACAAAAAAGAGAGCCCCGAGCACTGTCACGAAAGACAAACTCAGAGTACCCAGGCAACACCCGGGCTGGTGCTCTGCAACAGAGAATGGACCCTCCCAGTGGTCCACCACAGTGAGCGAGCCGGCGCTTGAACAGACAGACCTGATGCCCCAGACTCCCCAGAAGAGGCTGAAAAAGCAAGTCTTCTGGCTCAGAATCGGCCCACGGCGACCCAAATATGTCAAGGTGAAGGGCCCATATGCTAACCATGTGGTGGTTTTGTTCTCGGGGATGACTATATGCAGCACTAGACGACTGCCAAGCCCCTCAAGAACAGCTCCCTGCTGAAAGAAAACCACCTAAGCGGGTCCGTGAGCAGAAGTGTGGGGAAACGCATTAGGAAAAACAGCAGTATTCGTGGGGAGCTGGGACCTTGCGCCAGACATTTGAAAAAACCAAGCTGAGGGCACTTTATAAAAACTGATTCCAGGACGAGGACTGCAAAGATGGATGAGGCACAAGGGTGCAGTTAACAAGACATGAGGATGCACAGATGGACGGGTCGGTGGTAACAAGACGGGTGCTCAGCCTACGAGATTCCACAAGGCAGGATCAAGTTGGAATACGAGCCAAGCCGAGGGGAGAGCTCATCTGGGCCTCCAAAGGGTCTTGGTGAACAGAGCTCGTCGACCCCAAGCAAGTAGAGGCCACGTGTGTATTATAAAAAATGCCATGTCACGGCTGTAACAACGTCGCGCAGGCTCGCATGATGTTCGAAGAACACGCAGCAGAGACCCCAGATTTTGATGTCTTCCCTGGCCATATACGCTTAAAAAATTAGTTATGGCCATTGATTTGGGAGACACCATGTTAAAGTGGATCGGCCCCCATGTCCTGGATTGTTGTTGTCCTTTATTATGGCCACAGTACGAATAAGGGAGCCAGTACTCTCTGGTACTGGTTTTTGAGCCTATTAGCGGCAGTTCTCCTTTAGCGCACATCGGAAGCGGTAGGGACTGGCAACCTATTCTCTCGGGGAATAGGCTCTTTACTCAATTCTATGGAGGTTAACCCGGTGGGTGCCTCTCTCAACGTGGTCCTGGCCCCATGTTGCACTGCGTAGGGGGACGCCTGAAACAGTGCCCTCAGCACGGGTGCGAAGTCCTCCGTGTGAAGGCCCTTCTGTGAAACCCGGGGGTGTCAGCAGCTACTCTGCCCCCATTAGACGGAACTGAAGGTTAGACCGCTGTTCACGGTAAAGCCTAATACACAACAAGAAGCTTACATGAGGGTTCTGATCACATATAGTGCGTCCACTGGTTATAAGGCCCACAGGGGGTTCATTTTGACACGGTTTGTACACAGCCGCAGGGGATGCGAGGGGTAGATCTCTAGAGGGCCTTGGTCCTAGAGATACTCGTGCCGCCGCCCCACAGATTTCGCAGGAGTCCTGGCACGTTCTTCCACATAGATCGTCCAGGGGCTACCACCAGTCAAGACCGGCAGTTACAGAACTCACTTTGTTTACAATAGTAAATATATAGATTTGAAATGTTTGAACAAAATCACTGGAGTTGCAGGGAAATACAACGCTTAGAAACTCACACAAAGGAAGCCATATAGTCACGGCTCAGTAATAAAAATCAAAAAGTAAAACAACAGCTTTTTCGACAACTGTTGAAATGCTATTATCTAATTTGAATGATCCTACGTTTTTAAATCGGCAAATACATGACCAAATATTGTACTTACAACAATCTTGCCCAAAGCCGCCAGAAATGAGACTGCTGCAAGAAC
>JAGTTF010000254.1:0-15747 GCA_019095985.1 Streblospio benedicti
CCTTCACATTCTTTCCCCGACCCCACATCCCTCACACCAGCTCCGTGACAGCCATACACACACTACATGTATGTGGCACTGCTTGATCCCTCTAATATCCTCCCTCCAGCTACTCCTACCCCTGGTAAACACGTGAGACCATTAAATGTGCATCTCAATCACCCCCTTTCTCATGTTTCTGCTGCTGCTTGGGTTGAAATTGATGAGATCTGGAACATATTAATCTCCTCCCTGCCTCACCACCAGCCCCCCCCCCCCCCCAACCCTGTCATATGGACACACAGACCCTTTCTGCCAACACCCCTCCTCAAAACAGGTCCGGAGCAGATAAAATGCACCTCCATCACAATCACCACCCTTCACTCAAAAGATCAAAGGGAATTCGACCAATAATCCCTGCGACGGAGTGGTCAGTGGCGAACTCAAATTTCCACTTCTCCAGAATTGGAGAAAGTTCGCGCCATTTTGGACGAGTATGGCGCAGAGCCCTCACGGAGGCCAAAAAGTTCGCAAGAAGTTCGCCAGACTCCGCTGCGGAGCCATGCAATCAGCGTTGTCGATTCGACAATGAAAGTGTTAATTTTCATATTTTTTCACCATTTTTACGGACTTTGTCATTTTTTCGACCTAAAAATGACACGGAGTTGACTGTTGTTCCCACTCTGACAGGGGGTTAGGTCTGCAATGGTCTCTGCAGGAAATTTTGCATATATATTTAGGTGTATGTGTGGAGACCATGCCACTAAGACTCATGGGCTTGAACCCAAATCTATAGAGAATTCATTGAAGCCTGGATAATTGACCAATTTAATCAAGGCTAGCTCCCTCATCATACCAATTGCTGAATACAAATGATTCATGAAGGACTGTTCTGCTTTTGTCAGACTACATTGTGCTTCCGTGGCCGAGTGGTTAGGGGAGTTGGACTCGTGACCAGAAGGTCGTGGATTCGATTCCCAGTCGGGTCTGGTGGTGGGTGTTGAGCAAACTTACCCCTAGCAGGTTGCACACTGCTCCGTGGCACCTACACATTATTAGGTACAGGTCATTTGTTTGAAAGAGTGAGTGAGTGATCGTGTGAGTAATTAGCATTGTGCTGAATGTGCTGCCGTGAGATCAAAAGTTGGATCAAGACTATAAACCAGACATTTACATTTACATTTGCTAAAGCTTTTATCCTGACACCAATTTTTTTCCACTACTTTTTTTTGCGGTAATAATTATTTTTCCTTACGCATTTGTTCTGTGAATTAGTAAAAAGTGATTCACACTAAAATTCGCATTTACATTTAAGAATGTTTGTGTTCCTGTATAACTTGGAAAGACGCTCAGACTTCTAGAAAATTTCAACATTTTTTAGATTAAAACTTTTTTAAATAGCCATTTTGGCAAGAGGCATATGGACAAAAAATTGGAACAGCTGTGTCAAGATTTCACATCCAATGACTGCATAAACATCAATGGTGTTGTATATTTCCTTTGCATTTGATATTATTTTAATAAATGCTTGTTCATAATTTATTAATTTTACTTAAGCATATTTTCAATTTCATCCATGTATATTATAGTTTTGTTAGCTGTTGATCAGTTTTCAAATTATGAAATATTCATAACACTTTTACATCACAAACTGTGGAATCAGCAAGCTTTCAAAATGTTGTTGAATAACATAGAAAAAATTGCGGGTATAAGAAAAAGACCGTGATTGCATACTTTAAACAACATTTGATTTTCACTAGTAATAAAGCAACATACTGCGTTTTACTTCCCGTGATTGAAATCAGGGTAAACCAGCAGAATAAAGTTCAACTACATAAAAATATCAAAATACATTGTTACCTGCACCAGCCGGTTGCACTTAAAAGGTTCTATTATTCAAAGTATTGATGGTGATTCTTATTATCACACTTTGAGACCATAATATTGTAAATATTTTAAGAAATCTATCGAATACTCCCCAGATCAAGATGACAAAATTGCTCTTTTTATTATCGCCCTACTTGTCTGCTAACATATCGTTTATCGAAAGGGCTGTGTTAACCATATGCAACTACGATTCTGGCTTGATTAAGGCTGTTTCTCTGAAAAATGCATACATATGCATAAATTATGATAATAAGCTTTTGTAGCGCTACTCCTTATCTCATTGCAGTATGGTCGGTGTTGACCTATTTCGGTGTGTCGTAAAGGCTAATCATTGATTAGCGTAGTCAGTCGAATGTAACGTTAAATATTATTGGTAGTTGCGCCATCTGTTAGCCAATGAGATGGCGCAATAATTAGTTTGTTCGATGTCAGAAATACGTCATCATTTCTCGTGTGAGCGTGATTTATGATGACAAAATACACATAGATATGGCGGATGTGACAAATTTTATTAGGTATTTTTTACATATTTCTTAAATTACATCGTTATTTAACCCTTTCGGTGCCAGACTCCTATCAACTATAATTTGCCAAACCAATTTCCCTGCTCAATTGCCAACAAAAGTTAGCTGCAGCATGAAACGTTTTGCGTGTTCAAAGTTTTCATTCATGAACTTCACAGCTGTCACTTCAAACTGTCATAAAATCCCTTAGAATTACTCTATTTTAACAAATTAAAAACTTCATGCAAAGAAATTTTGTTTTGTATCCTGTGTTGCATAAAAATATTCAAAACAACATTTTAGTTTCTAAAATAACTACTACTTTTTGGGAGGTCGTTATGTACACGTTTTTGCAGTGTGTTTCACAAGAAGAAAATTTCCTTGGAAGTAATAAATCGGTGTGATGTGGAAAATTAATTAATCTTTATATAATTTATACTATGATAATCCTCAGGCGAATCTCTTCATGGTGATATATTTTTTGTAAATATTACAATGTCCCCTTATAAAAAATGAGCCTAAACATTTCTCCACGTGACAGCTCAATACAGGTAATGGCCGACTTTGCTGCATTTTAATTATGATTTGCCTAATAAATCAATTATGTGAGGTTATTACCAATCATAAACTAAGAATAATTACAGCTGAGTGTTCCTCAATTACTTGTACAAATAGTTATCTAAATATCAAGTCAAGTACAGCCATTTATTCCTGCAAACGAAGTGATTATCAGTTGCATGTTTTAGCAGATGTCAAGTGGATTTCACACAAACAATATTTGATTTGATTTGAGTGAATACTCCGCAGCCATCAGTTTTTGATGATTATAGCGGAGGGAGGCCACGTGGTGTTGGTACATGAACCTCCAGAGGCAGGCCTGGTAGCCAACTGAGCCTCGTGGGTGGGGGATCACACTAGCTATAGTTTTCAAACTAGGTGAGTTCTTTTGCGTGCAGAGGTGTGGCTCTCCTCTACACGAGACACGCCTTTTAACGAGGCTTCCGAACCTCCGCTTGGCGTCGCTACCGTCTAGTAGTAACACTGTACGGTAGCGACGTGCTGTGTGGAAATCAGCAACTCAGTGACAGACGCACGACGTATCGGTTTTGGCGACACTGTGTCTGCCATGGCCGGGCTGCGAACTTGCGACGCAGACAAATCCTGTTTTCAAGTCGTACGCTCTAACCACTGAGCTACTGAGGACCACGTTATCATCGTAGTTGGCATTTTACCACGGTGTTATGTACGACGATAAGATCGTTGTTTGGCAGTTTATCTGCTGCTTTTAAGATACGATTAGATCGTTATTTGGCACCGAAAGGGTTAAACGTGTTAGTGTTTAATCGTGTCGGATAAATTTTATTCGTTCGATTAGGTGGCAATAGCATTCTTTTACAAGCCGTTTTTCGGCGATAATCGTGTTTTTTTTACATGTCATGTGCTGTGCCAAGTCAATCTCTAATGAAATTGTTAAATGTAATAGTCGGCGAAGCCGACATAGCGGCGCCGCGTATGCGGTGCCGAAGGCGCCGCAGGGGGGTGGGTGTGGGAGGGGGGACACCCCCATTCTGCGCTTGGGGGCGAGGGGGATCTCCCCCCGAAAATTATGTGTTTTTATTAAAGATTTATAAATTATGACAAAGGTGAATTTATTGGTAACACGAATATGTGTCTTATTTTAGAAGTAAACAACTATAATTATGTCTGCAAGTGGATAAAATATTTGTGTTTTAATTGTGTGTGTGGCCCGCTCCAATATGGGAAATCGTTCACCACTGACACCAGCCAACAATCAACATGGCTGAAACGTGTGGTAATTTTTTTGTGGTTTGACAATATTTTCTTTAATATTCAATACAGAAATGGATACACTCTTGCTTATTGCTGTTATATACTTTGTAAAGCTATAGGAAAAGTCGTGCTGCTGCTATAACGTCTATAGGATATCATTCATGTGGGATATTGTCCCGTTTTTATAGTGTTGCCACATTATCACTCACTGACCAAACTTGTGAAAATTGTGTGAACGTCTTGCATTTGCAATGTGTTTATTTTTACGACCGGAGACCATGGAATAAAAGTGACTGTTCAATATCCTTGTGAATTTAAGCTTTAATATTGCTTTTGATTATATGTGATAATTTTATCTATTATTTTAATTAGATAATTTAAGCTTTAATATTGTTTTTGGTTATATGCAATAATTTTATCTATTATTTTGATTAGATAATTTTAAAGTTATGTCATCTACTGTACATAAAGTTAAATAAATGTGATAATTTTATCTATTATTTTAATTAGATAATTTAAGCTTTAATATTGTTTTTGATTATATGCAATAATTTTATCTATTATTTTAATTAGATAATTTTAAAGTTATGTCATCTAGTGTACATAAAGTTAAATAAATTATTGACATGTAAATTGGTTAATTAGTTTATCTTACTTTTATGTATATTGTTAACAGAAATTAATAATTTTAACGATACAAATTCTCAAAGAGTAAAAATTCATACAAATACTAAAATACGACATGAAGAAATTAATTCAAAGAACACACTTAACCAAACAGGCCCAGGGCAATTTTGTAAATGGAAGATTTACTGTGTCCAGTATAAAATTATGATTTTGAAACTGGGGAATAGGCTATTTATAATTTCACATATTATGTCATGTTTATTATTTTCATTTTACATACAAGGAATTTTATAAACCAATGCACTCTTGACATAGTCATTTATAGGTAGAACAAGATTATTTTCTTTATCAATTAGATATTGCGTATATATTATATAGCTTATTAATGAGATAATTTTATTTTTGTATCCGAAATCTCTTTACAACATACTATATGGTGTGCCTCAATTTGAAATGAAATAATATTTGAAATCAAAATCCAAAGGTTGTCCAAATGTTCACAGTAGTATAAAAAGGTGCAAAAGAGTCTTGTAGCTCATTGCAGTATATGCAGGTAGGATTATCACTTTTTCCATTTAAACAGATATGATTTTGTAGGTAATAATGAATAGACTAACTTATAGTTAAATTCAGAAATTGACATTTTAAATTGATTTCTAATCTTCATACTATATACCAATTTCCATTGAAAATAATCATTAATGAATGTTCTATTCAATTTATCCAATGCATTAGAATCTGAAAATTTCTGTTTCCTGAGAAGGCTGTAATATATTTTACTGTTTGCTTTGCCACATAATAAATTTTCATGTTGTATAAAATCATATGTTTCATTTGAAAAACGAATATCTCGAAAAAAGGCTTTAAAGCAGACATAAGCATTGATATTGTTCTTAAATATGTAGAACGGTTAACTAAGTTTTCATGGATGATATCTGGAAAGTTACCATTGTCATCTAAAAATATCCCTTACATAAATATACCGTGAAGCTATGAAGTATTTATCATATAAAGGCTTACCCCTTACGGTTAACTGTCTATTACCCCACAGAATAGAACTGTATAGGTCACTTTTGGATATAATTTCTTTCTTTTATTAACTTTTAAAAAACTGATTACAGCTTCTCTGTAAAATTCTGGGATACTTTGAATGTTAAACAAATTTTTATCATTATAAGCATCCATTTGTCCAAGGATGTGTAACGACATTTGTCCAAAAATATTTTAGTGGACATTTAGTCCAAAAGCAGGTTGCTGTTTTTATAAATTCTATTGAGCCAACTGCATTTCATAGCCATAACATATGATTCTATATCTATCATTTTTGCAACCACCTCTGTCATAATCATTGATTAAAACACTCCTTTTAATCTATCTACGTTACCCCCACAGGAAGTTAAAATGGATTTTATTTACTTGTTTTATTAAAATATGATGGTGTTGGTAGCATTGAGATTGAATACAATAATTTTGGTAATGCTAAAGATTTGATTATAGTTATCTTACCAAACAGAGTTAATTTGCGGAGTCTCAAGAATCAATAAGTTTTTGGAATTTTTCTATTTTGATGTCAATTAAGATTGTGGTACATTTTTATCAAGCCTATATAAATGCCAAAATTACCGTATTTGGGATTTAGACCAAATAATATTTTGAATATCAAGTTGACAATTGGTATTTCAACAAAGGCATATTGACTCTGTTTTATTTAAATTTAGCATTAGACCAGAAACGCTACTAAAACTTTTAACTGTGTCAATGCATTCTTTAATCTGATACTTATTATAAAAATCAGACAGGTATCATCTACCAAATTTGATTTTTTATAGTAGCATTCTCATTTTAGAGGAATACCTTTTATTTTGTCATTTTGTTCTATGACTTGCATCATAAATTCAGTTGCAATAATGAATATGAGGCATGATATTTTGCATCCTGTTTAAAACCTCTATTTATACTAGACCTCTCGGATAGAAAACCATTAATTTTCAGAAAAGCTTGAGGTTTTCCATATATAGATTTAATCAATGGCAGAAAGTATTGCCGAAAACAAAACCATTTAAATATAGGTGTATAAAATCCCAGTTTAAAAGAGAAAAATGCTTTCGCCAAAATAAAAAAATAATAGAACATAATTTCTATCAATTTCCTTTGAATCATCAATAACATCAAGCACTAATCTTATATTTGACCCGATAAACGTTCTTTAATGTAGGCTACTTTTCCGATTCAAATATACAATTATGTAATATTTTTTGTAAACAAGTATAATCAAAACAAATGCCAAAATTTTATAATCAGTATTTGATAAGGAAATTGGTCTAATAAGTTCTTAAAAACTTTCTGTCATTCTTTTTGAAGATTAGACTAAGAAGTATTTGTTTATGTGTATCAGATAGTTCACCATGCAAGAAACCTTCATTAAATGACCCAATAAATAAATCTATAATGTATTGCCATACTGTCACATAAAATTCATTTCATAAATCCATCTAAGCCAGGGATATATTTTTTTCTGAGATGTTTAATGACATGTAAACATTCCTCCTCTTATTTCCCCTTCACACATTGCAGCTTCTACCAAAATTAACCTTTGAGGAGAAATACATTATCTATAAATATTTTACGCTTATCATGAGGCATGTTTTTATTTTTCATACAGTTTAGAATAAAAAAGTTTCTACCCTCTTTTAGAATTTCGTTTGATTTAAAGACCTCGTTACCATCATTTTTTATAATAGAGTTTATGCAATTATTATTTAGCAACAAACTTTGTTCGTGCTAAATGATTGTATTAGTGAAGTTGGGGGGAGGCGGCGTAATAGGGGGTAGAGAGGTTGCTTCAAAGTAAGAATTTATATATGTTTCTATTAGAAGGGATTTTCGAGATTTTTGTTTTTTTGGTGGAAATCGTATTGAATTACACGTCAGGCCCGAAAATTTGGCAGTTCTTTAATTTTACAACATTTAATCTTTATCATCACTAAGAAATAAATATAGTGATGTCGTTGTTTGTGATATATGTATTTTATTCTGAATTTGTTAGATTTGCCAAATCTAACTTCATGGGAGAATTTAATTCGATGTTTGCATACTTTTAAACGCTATAATTTCACTCGTAATAAAAGCAACATACTGCGTTTTACCGAAATCAGAGTACACCAGCAGGATAAAGTTCATCGACATAAAAAAAATCAAAATATATTGTTACCTGCACCAGCCGGTTGCACTTAAAAGGTTCTATTATTCAAAGTACTGATGCTGATTCTTATTATCACACTTTGAGACCATAATATTGTACATATTTTAAGAAATCTATCGAATACTCCCCCGATCATGATGACAATAATGCTCTTTATTATCGCCTGGTCAACTCTCTGCGTATCAAAGCGCTGTTACTAATCTGCAACAACGATGCGCGCTTGACTAAGGCTGATTCCCTGAAACCAGCATACATATGCATAAATTATGATAATGAGCTTGTGTAGCGCTACTCTTAATCGCATCGCAGTATGGTCGGTGTTGCCATGTTTGGTGTGTAATAAGGCTAATCATTGATTACTTTTGTAATACGTCATCATTTCTCGTGTAAGCCCGATTTCGGTGACGAAATCCACCTAACGCTAAAATTGGATGTTACAAAATTTGTTAAGTATATTTTACATTTTTCTTAAATTACATCGTTATTTAAACGTGTTAGTGTTTAATTGTGTCGGATAAAATTCATTCGTTCGATTAGATGGCTATAGCATTCTTTTACAAGCCTTTTTCTGCGATAATCACGTTTTTGCACATTTCTTGTGATGTGTCTAGTGAATCTTTATTGAAATTGTTAAAATGTAATAGACTCGATGGCGTGAGATAGCAGGGCGCCCGTTGGCGCCGCGTTTACAAACTCACAGGTGACCTGTGAGGTGGGTGTGGGAGGGGGACACCCCCTTCTATATCGTGGGGCGAGGGGATCTCCCCCCGAAAATTTTGAAAATTTGATGCATTTTTCTGCAATCTAGACTAGAGCTACTATTTGGCAAAGACAGATATCTACATAGTGTTTCGCGATATTCATTCAAAAATATTACTTATATATGCCATAAGATAATACTTATTATATATCGGGAATGTACATCATAAGTTCATAAGTCCATTTCTGACGAAAGGGGGAAGCCTCTTGTGTCAGATCTGTGTAACTTCCCGGAGTTGGGCTGTGCACATGCGGTTTCCGGCGGTTGATTTCCACATCAGGGTTGAATTTACGGGAGAAGCTATTAATCACGCCGGCTGAGCAGGTGGCGGCGGCGGCGTCGGGTCGGCGTGCCAGTCGCCCTCTGGGATAGCTGTGGGCTAGCTATAATCGCTATCAAAAAATACGCGACAGTACAACTACGCGGGTTAGCGCTAGGGGGGTTCGGATCGCTCATAATACGGGCGATAATCCTACAGCGGGTGGGGGAAATCGATCATGGTGGAATATCGCGTGACGAACGTCGTCTTGAAATCGGTCCTCGCTACCGGGACGCCTCTCGACCTCCCCTCCCTAGCCAACGTTTTAACGAACGTCGTTTACGACCCCCGCCAGTTTAGCGCCCTCCGTTTGAGGAGTAAAAAGATCGGCGGTTCTATGTTACTTTTCGCCAACGGCTACGCGGTGTGTCACGGTCCGGCCACCAACCGCTTCGAGGCCCGCCGACGTCTCCGCCGCTACGCCCGCGTGGTTCAAAAAGCCGGCTACCCCGATTTGAGACTGACGGCGACGGGTCTCGTGACGCTGTCGCTGGTGGCCAGCGTGGGACGTCGCTTGAACCTACCCGACGTCCTCGCGCTCGTGACGGGATCCACCTACGAGCCCGAGCTCCATAATTATCTGATGCTCCGCACCCCCCGGGCCCACTTCAACGTCTTCTCCACGGGTAAGGTGGTGGTGACGGGGGTACGGAAATTTTCTCATATAACGTCGGACGTCGCCTCTACGCTGATAGAGTTGTCCCTCGCTTAAACGATGGAGGACTACTTGGACACCGTATACCACGACACGACCAACCCCGCGGCCTACGCGGGTATAAAGAAGCTGCGTGACGAGGTCAGGACGGCCGGGTACGACGCGTCCTACGGGGACGTGAAAAAGTGGGCCGCCAAGAATGAGGTGTACACGATGACCAAACCCCTGAGGCGACGCTTCGACAGACCTCACGCCCCATCCCCCGGTCTCGACTACTTTTGGGAAGCCGATCTCGTGGACTTTAACACGGTCTCTAGCGACAACGACGGTTACAAATATATCCTTATCGCGCTGGACACCTTTAGCCGCTACGCTTTCGCCCGCCCCCTCAAAACTAAAACCCCTCGAGAGACCTCCGCCGCCTTTAAAACGATCGTCGAGGACAACGGACGTCGCCCGCGTTACAGCGTCCGCACCGACGCGGGCACAGAATTCCGCGGCGAGTTCGAGAAGTACCTCGAGACGTTGAGCGTTCGTCACTACATAGCGCGATCCGACATCCACGCCGCCTACGCCGAGCGCCTCATAAAGACCCTTCGCACCAGGCTTTACAGAGCCTTCCTCCACGCCCAGAAACACAGGTGGGTCGACATCCTCGGCAACGTCGTGACCGCCTACAACGCTTCGACGCATAGAATGACGGGCTACGCCCCCCGCGCCGTGACGTCGGACAACGAAGGTCTGGTCGCCGTTAGCCAGGCGGATATACGGAAAAAAAGAAAAAAGCCCTCGCAAGACCCCGTACCGGTACGAGATCGGCGACGTCGTCCGCGTGGGCGCCCTGAGGAGAACGTTCGGTCGCCAGTACGATCAGAAATTTAGCGGAGAGCTCTTCAAGGTGGCCCGGCGCTATAGACGAGGCGTCAAAGCCGTCTACAAACTAAACGACTGGGACGGCGACCCCATCGCGGGCGCCTTCTACGAAGAGGAACTCGCGGCGGCGGCACCGCCCCGCGACGGGCGTTTCAAAGTGGATCGGGTCATAAAAACCAGAGGTCGCGGTCGCAACAAGGAGGCCTTCGTATCCTGGCTGTACTACCCGAAAAAGTTCAACTCGTGGATCCCCTACGACCGAGTCGAGGCTCTTTGAGATGTACATATTCGCCGACGCGCTCCCTCACCGACCCCTAGAGGTCGTGATATCCTTCCCAAAGCCGGCCGTCCTCGGCGACGGCACGTGGTACCTCGCCCTGATGGAGACGGCGCTCCGCCGACCGTCGGACGCGCCCCCGCTCAGACTTCATATAAGCGCCGACTGCGTCGGCTCGGCTATCTTAAACGATCGGACCACCAATCTTTTGAGAATCGTAGACGTCTCAGCCGCGGGAAGCGTCGAATACGTCAACCCCTACCCCGTAAAAGTCAACCAGCCCGTCCTCAACGCCATACGCGTCTCGCTATCCTCCCCGGGCGACGAGGATTTTTTATCTACGATCGAGGGATTCCGCTGCGTTCTACGTCTCTCTCGGGACGATGAGTAGCGCCGACAGACTGCGCGACGCCCCCACGGTCGATGAGTGGACCGATCACTACCGTCGCATGGTGCAGGGGTCGATGATCGGTAAAAACGTCTACGTCGTGAAAACCAAGCGCGACAACGACGCTAGGAAGAGGAAGCCCGAGCATTCCATAAAAGCGGTGACGCAGGCCGCCGCGGTGTTGGAGCAAACGAAAGACGCGCTCGCCGAACAGAAAGCCGCAAAGAGAAAGCGAGCGAGACGTGTCGATACCAGCGAAGACGACCTATTCGCCTAACCATGGCCAGCTCCATTAGAGCCCACGACGAGCGTCTTCTCCTTTTCGCGCCCCCCACCACCAACGCGGGGGTGGAGCGCGCGGAGGAGGTGGTCTTTAGACCCACGACTCAAATCACGACCACCAACTCGTGCCTGGAATTCTACATCCCGCCCAGCCCGAGGTACATCCGTCTGGACTCGGTGACCCTGGCCCTCCAGCTGCAGATCGTCGACCGCCGGGGCGATCCGGTGGGCGAGACGGAAAACGTGACCCTCACCAACCACCCCATACCTCTCTCTTCGGTAACCTGGAGGTACGCCTCAACGGCGTCGACTGCAACCAATTCCCGCCCCGTTCTACAGCTACAAATCGTACCTGGACACATCGACATCAAAAATCAAAATATATTGTTACCTGCTCCAGCCGGTTGCATTTAAAAGGTTCTATTATTCAAAGTATTGATGCTGATTCTTATTATCACACTTTGAGACCATAATATTGTAAATATTTTAAGAAATCTATCGATTACTCCCCAGATCAAAGCGACAAAATTGCTCTTTATTATCGCCCGGTCAACTCTCTGTATACCAAAAGCGCTGTTACTAATCTGCAGCAACGATGCGTGCTTGATTAAGGCTGATTCTTTGAAAAGGCATAAATTATGATAATGAGCGTGTGACTGTCCTGTCCTGAAGCAACATAACGCACTTTTCGTTGTGAAATCGTTCACCACTGACACAGCCAACATGGCTGAAAATTGTGGTAATTTTTTTTTGTGGTTTGACAATATTTTCTTTAATATTCAATACAGAAATGGATACACTCTGGCTTATTGCTGTTATATACTTTGTAAAGCTATAGGAAAAGTCGTGCTGCTGCTATAACGTCTATAGGATATCATTCAGGTGGGATATTGTCCCGTTTTTTATAGTGTTGCCACATTATCACTCACTGACCAAACTTGTGAAAATTGATCCCCTTATAAGTCAAATCCCTTCTCTAGAATGAATTTTTAGGCTTTAAAAACTGGTGATAGGAAGTAAACACAGTCCTATTCGATTTGAATATATTCTTAAAGGTTATTTCAAGGTTCCAGATATTTCTTTAAAATGTTATATACTGTCCTAGTGAATGCAGGCTGATTGATCTGTAGCATGATTGTTCAGACTGATTGCTCTGTGTAATCTAGTAACTACAAGTATGTGGAGTACTAAATCTAGTAACTACAAGTATGTGGAGTACTAAAAATTGAAATCTGACATTTTACATCTGCTCTTTTTGTACTTTGACTTTTAATAGTTTTTTATGCCTTTGCAGTGCATTTTTAGGCTCCATGTCTACAGTGAACTGTGAGGAGTTGGCCAATCAGCCAGACATAGTTGGATTCCTGGTGAACGGAGACTGGCCCAAGCTAGACTTCAACCAAAACCTTACAGCCAAGAGAATTCTTCCATCTTGGTCCCCCTTGTATTCATATTGTGTGAACGTCTTGCATTTGCAATGTGTTTATATTTACGACCGGAGACCATGGAATAAAAGTGACTGTTCAATATCCTTGTGAATTTAAGCTTTAATATTGCTTTTGATTATATGTGATAATTTTATCTATTATTTTAATTAGATAATTTAAGCTTTAATATTGTTTTTGATTATATGCTATTATTTTAATTAGATAATTTTTAGTTTGTCATCTAGTGTACATAAAGTTAAATAAATTATTGACATGTAAATTGGTTAATTAGTTTAACCAGAAATTAATAATTTTAACGATACAAATTCTCAAAGATAAAAATTCATACAAAATATATGACATGAAGAAATTAATTCAAAGCTTCAATTTTGTAAAAAGATTTACTGTGTCGGTATAAAATTATAATAATAATAATAATAATAATCAGCGCAGTTAAACATAAATAGTTAAAAATACACATAAAATAAAATACAAATACATTTACATGGTCCTGAAATATCCAAATTTTCTAGAAATAAGTTGACTCATTAATGAATATCTCTGCTTAGATTAGGGATGACATTTAATTTGCAATTATTTACAGTTCATACCCAAAAGTAATATCCGGTACCTAGTCAAATGCACTGTGAAATAAATGTGTTTTTAGTTGAGATTTAAAAACTGTTCAACTCAGAAAGTTCTCTTAGGTGAATCGGAAGTGCATTCCACAAATGTGGAGCAGCCCACGCAAATGCCCTTTCACCAGTCTTTGATTGGATACGTGGCACAGAGAGAAGGTGCTGATCTGCTGATCTGAGGCGACGTGTGGGCACATATGGTGTGATGAGGTCCCTTAAGTATCCTGGGGCTTGTCCATGGAGAGCCTTAAAAGTCAATAGTAGGATTTTGTATTTAATCCTGCTTTTCACAGGGAGCCAATGCAGCTCTTTTTAGCACCGGTGTAATGTGCTGTCTTTTCTGGCATCCAGTAAGAATTCTTGCCGCAACGTTTTGAATTTTTTTTTGTAGTTTTTGAACTAGTCCTTCAGGTAAGCCAATTAATAAACTGTTTAGATAGTCTATTTTTTGAAGTCAAAAAGGAATGAATGAGTGTTTGTGCTGCATTTTGAGTTAGGTTTTTTTTCTAATTTTGCCAATGTTTCTAAGATGATAATAGCATGATTTTGTGACTGAGGCTATGTGATCTTTCATGGACAGATTCTCATCAAAGACTGCACCAATGTTTCGAGCTGAATGTGATGAGTTGATGATTTCATCACCTATTTTGATAGAAGCAATTTTGGTTTCCTTCAGTGTGTGTGGAGATCCAATTACCATAAATTCTGTCTTTGAATCATTCAATTTCAGATAATTTAAATGCATCCATTCTCGTACTTCTTTTATGCACGCCTCTAATTTGCTCAGAGCAAGTTCTTCTTCATTAAGGTCAAAGGGGCAAGTACAGTTGTGTGTCATCGGCATAGAAATGATAAGATATACCATGTTTCCTGCATATCTGCCCTACTGGTGTAGTGTAAATAGAGAAGCCGAAAGGTCCTACTACACTTCCCTGTGGCATGCCAAACTGAAGTGGCCTCGGATTTGAAAAATGAGCCAAGGATGTTCACTCGCTGTGACCTATTTTGAAAGTGTTGGCATTGTGGCAATAAGGGCCACGTCAGAACGAGTTGTCGAAAGGCAACTCTGGAGCAGATCGCCGAGTGGCAGTCGGCGCCCTTCAGGCGTTCCGGCAAAGAAGCCGGAGGACAAGAATTCGCCCAGAGTGCAAACTCTGTGGTCGCAACAACGCCGGGGGAAACGGTTAGTAGGCAGAGGGGCTGTGTCGCGAGCTTCCTCTGCCGCTGATACGAGCGACAATCAACCTCAGAGGTCTATTGCAGATGATGGGGAGCTACTAGCCAGTGTGAAGACGAACGGACACCCTGTGCATGGGTGCGCCCGCCACAAGGAGGACAGGCGATCGCTTCAAGGGAGCGATCGCCCAATGACCATAAGAGCGGGAACCGGGGGGGACCTGCCTTCGGGTTCGCTCGGCCTGAGCATTCGAGGAGAATGTGTTCACGCAGCGTGTGTTCGTCCCGCAAACCGCGAGGTTTGTCGGGACTGGGCCTCTTTCACAACTGGGGAGAACGGGCAGGGATGCAGGGAGGCAGGATGCGACTGCCGGTTCTGGGTGCAAGCGGGAGAACGACAGGAAAGTTGCACCAATTCAGTGGCGACTGGGCATTTGTCTGGTAGCTAAGCGCAGGGAAGAGCTAGGCGCAGAGACAAAGCTTCATTCCTCGGGGCCGTAAGGTTGCATCGGGAAGGGCGCGAGGCGATGGGGGGTGGAATCGCCGGAAGACCCCTTCGAGGGACCCTGCATAGAAGCTGTCATCCCATGGCTCGATTAACGCCGACCCAACATCAACAGTGCACTCTAGCAGTGGACGAGGACGACTGCCGCACCTCTTGGTTTAAACATATTTTATTGAACATTATGTACAAATGGATAAGGCAATAGCTAAAATGCGATATAAGCCTTCTCCAGAAAAAAAAATATACTAAAATGAAATAAAAGAACATTCACACACTCATTCACACAAACACAGTATCAGATAATACATCTATTTTCACAATTTTTACTAAAATCTTTGAGATGCTTCAAGAAATTTATGTACCAAATCAAACATTAGACAGTTTTTATTGTAATCAAATGCATCATATCCTTCAAGTAACATTTTGGTAGAAATTGTATTATTTTCTATATCAAAATT
>JAGTTF010000255.1:0-15298 GCA_019095985.1 Streblospio benedicti
TTTTTTGGTTAAAAGGAAAAAAAATAAAAAAAAGGGAAACCCCCTTGCTAAAAAAAAAAATGTAAACATAAGATATTTTAAAATTTTTTAAAATTTGGGGATAAAATTTTTTTGGAAAGCATTTGAAAAGAAGTAAAAACAAAAAATAGATCATGTCCTTTTCCCCTTGCTCTAAAAATTTTTTAGCAGGCAAAAAACTTTAAAAACTGCCCTCCCAAAAATTTTTGGGTGAAAAAATGGACCAATTATGATTTGAATTTAAAAAAAAATCAACCATTTTTAAATTCACTACTTCACTGTTAGCTAAAAGCCCTACCAGACATACTGAAAAGTTTTCTTGGCCTCCTAAATTACCCCCAATTAAAGGGGGTTTACCATTATTAAAATTTAAATTATTTAAAAACCAATAAAACCCTTTTTCAAATTCAATCTATTTTTAATGTTTGAAAGGGAAAATTCACCCAATGAATTGAAACCCAAAATCTCAACCTCCAATTTTTTGGACTGTTCATAAAGTATTAGGAGCTAGGCGACCGGGTAACAGATACTAGTACCACATATCAAAGTAGAATCTATCCATGACAACATACTCAGGTGGCAGTTTTAGTCTAGTTTAAGAATCTACGGCCCTACCACAGAAAATACAATTGCTAACTTCTAGACATAGTCGAACAAAATGCAAACCTCATATTGTAGCCACATTGAAGATATCTCTAATATCGACTGTTTTCAGAAACAATTATCTTAATTACTAAAAATAGACCCATTGCCTCGTGTCAAAACCATACATAATTTATCAATACATATAACCTAAATGCGTATACAAAAAATACCTGCTCCTTCGCCTTTGCTTTATTCTTCTCACGCTTTTTCTGATTTTTATTCTTTGATTTCCCACTTGTTTCCGCCATGACAGTTTCTTACAGTAGTGGCTAATCGCAGAAGTGTCGTGACAATTAGTCTAGTGCATAACTTATTCGCAACGCTCCATGGTGATTAGGGAGCTGAATGGAGGAAAGGATGATTGCAATATAGAGTTAAGGGGTTGTATACATGGGACAATGTGAGGTATGCAGGAACCAAGGAATAGTCAGCAAATACATAGGTGAAACTAGCAGATCTCTTTTTGTTAGAGGTAAGCAACACAAAGCAGCCATATAAGACAAAACAATGTTAACAATGCGTTCCAGTCCAGCGCACAACGGACATCCCAGATTTTACCACATATCAGGTGTGAACTTAACCACTCCTAATGGCTAAGTCCTTGCTTGGTTTCACCGCACAGGCATTCCAATGGAATAGAATCTCTATGTAATTGTGAAGCCGTATTGGTACGGTTAGTGTGAACTGCACCCAGGGTGAGCACTGATCACAGCCCAATAAACTATGTAAATGATTCTCATTTAGAGCTGGCTTATCTCCGGTGTTATCTTAACCTGTGAGGTCAAATCCAATGTACTAAGTTAGATTAACTTTATAAAGTTGTCATTTTCACTGATTGTGAATACAAAATGTTTATGCTTATAGACTTTACTTAGAAAATGTTCATGTTCAATTTATTTTAGAATGTTTGATCCTCTAGCATATTGGTTGCATATAATCTATAATTAAATGTTACTTTACAGTAATTATATATGTTTGTAAAATACGCACGTTTTAAGGAGACTTTCTGGAGATAAAAAGAATTTGGAGGTAAAAAAATTCTTAAAATGTTCTTGTTTTTTATTTGAGCATAAAAGTACATTCATTTCCCCTTTTGAAAATGTATAACACTTTAAAGGTTTCGGGAATGGAGTTTGGTTTATGGACCATACAAATGATCATACAAATTCAATGAAAAATTCCATCAATGTTAATTTTGACTGTACCGAAATTGTATTCATGGTCTTTTGTATGGTCCATAAACCAAAAGCTATTCCCGAAACCCCTAAAGTGTTACACATTTTTAAGGGAAATGCCTGTACTTTTATACCAAAATAAAAAACAAGCACATTTTAAGAATTTTTTTATCTCCAGAAAGTCTCGTTAATGGTAACTATTCATTGGTGTTACAAGGAAACAATTTGTGTTAATTACATCGAAGTTAGCTAGATCTTGCTCAAGTCAACACTTTTCCTGTATTTTGAATTTTCTATAGGAATAATGCAAAGGACTTCTACAAACATAAATACATTGTATCACTAGATATAGTTCAAGTTGTCAGGTTAATAAATGAGGAAACAGATGCTTTGGGAACAGCAATGTGTAATATAAAACCAGACCAGTTATGGTGTTGGATACTTCCGCTATCACTTAGTTTCCATAGTTATCAGTGAGTTACCCCCAGCGAATTATCCTACACTTAGTTTAATGAATTTTAAATACTTCTTTTATTGAAAGAACTGAAAATCTTATATAACCCAGTTTATTTTCTGTTGTCCATAATAACTTTCCAAACAAAGGATAAGTGCATACAAACTAACAATAATCCTAAGTGAAATATCTCAAGAATTTGTTATATGGAAGGGGGGGTAAAAAAAGGGCCAAAAATCAGGTGACGTCATTTTGTGAACGATCTCTATAAATGTGATCAATATCTTACAAAAAACTAATGAATTTCAAAAACTAATAGATACGCTAGTACCCCCCCCATAACATAAGATATATCCCAACTCACTTAACATGTCAGAATGTAAGTTCAACTACTATTAAAAGACTACAACCTCTGTTTTCTCAAAAGGTGGCATCATCCAAGTGCTAGACTCCCCCCTCCACACACACACACACCCTGTCAACTTTCGTCATCTTTCGCTACACAGCCCCCCTACCCCCCCCACCCAACCCTATGATGACATTGTTTGTGAACGATCCCTATAATACTGGATACCCTGCAGCCTGTAGTCTCAAGGTTGAATGTTGTGATACATATGGTCGTGAAATTTGATAATATGAATTTTGTTCTAACTTTCTTAATACTTACTTAATAACTTTACTTACTTTACTTACTTAATAACTTTCTTAATATTTATAGCACAATCTCCATTAAAAGTTCATTTTTATCATTGAATGACAATAAATTATATACACCAAACAATAGATTGCAGTTCATAGTCCTTACACACCTTTTAAAAACCAACTGGAGATCTGGTTTCAATTAAAAAGTCATTAGCTAGACTGGATTTTCAACAGTTTAATCGATTGTCGCCATAAACATGTTATTGGAAACACTTCCGTTGCTCTCCTAATGAAATATTCATAACTGCAGGTGCAAAGGCTCATCACAAGCTGTAAAGTTGTAAACGAGTTGCCCTTTATGCAATATAGATAAATGTCACTGAATACAACAGGTGCGCCGGTTCGTAGAATCTCATATACATCCACTGAGTCGCCGCCCTTACATAGAATTTCATATACATCCACTGACGTTTGGACTCAATGAAATAACCCTCCTTTGAATACATATGACGCATTTCTATTTTACAATATTTATTAGAGCTTTTACGTTTGGACTCAATGAAATAACCCTCCTTTGCTAAGTGGAGTTACTTTTAGGGTGGTGGGCCCGCCAGTAGACATATATCACTGCACATGAAATACAGATGTTGTTTGGGGCGGGGGCGGGGGGGATAAAAGGGGTCAAGAAATCTCAAATACCTCATTTTTGGTCTTATTTCCCACAAAATTAATCTAGAGATCTTTGAATTATAGGGTAACCGATAAATCCTGTTCCATAGATTATTCGACACATGAGAACCAGCAATGTAACGGGGGCCATTTAAGATGTGACAAACATCCCTATTAGCGTAGGTCAATGACTCATAGCCAATGTAGTTCCACTGTAACACCGCGATTAGTGCCTTCCACCCTGACACAGTAGGACTGTGTTGTGTTTAGGGATGATGTACATTTTGTCACGCTGGGTGAAAGGTGAACATTGTTTTATATTTTCTTGACCCCCCCCCCACCCCTTTTCCCCCAAAAAGTGGAAATATCAGATGTGTGACATAACCGAGTGTTGTGTGATATTTGTTCAAGTATTACTCATATCTAGAGATCTATAGATCTATAGAGCACTGCACACCCAGTTCGTGTGTTATTTAAATAAAATTGTTAGGCTAAAAACAATTATTTCTAATAATGTTATAATTGAAACCAGAAAACACAATGGTATGGTTAAGCTTTTATTTTATTCTTTTTATTCAAAGAAACAACAATTACTATGAGTTAATATTATAAGATTAGTTTGTATTTATTTCTAATTAAATGATAGCTTAATAAATACATAAAAATTGCCCTTCTATTTACATTTAACATTTAATTTTACATTTAAGGTACCAGTGTTTGCCGAAACAAAACTTCTACGTTAATCATCCCACAGTCTAATAATAGAAATGACATATTTTGATTTCTTAGATTCAGTGCAATCTGCCCATGTGGACAAGTTAGATTTAAGGACACTTTTAACATATCCCTTTTGAATATTGAAGTAAACCTATCTTTGAAGGACACATGTCTTATGTGGATACCTTTCACTTCACCACAGTTGTTCACATAAGGCAGGTTCCACTTCATTTTACAATGTAATATAGCAACTCCAATGTTACAGCCTTAATTAAACAGTTTATTCTAAACTAATAACATGTGTATGCATGATAGCTACAAAATAGAATCACAGCTACAAAATAATCAAATCAGCTAGAAATTTGATAGGTTGAAACTTGGAATAGAATTATGATTAAATAGTTAACACGTTCTCTAAACTTTAATAAAACAGTATAGATATTTCCATCGAGCTAGCTTTCTTGCCTCATCAAGAAACTTATCATGTACGTAGTAAAGTAGCACTTTGATGCTCTTAAATTTGGTAAAGGTGTACATGTATGTTGATCTATTTAGTTAATGCATTCGTACGCTAGAATACGAAATATACTGTGGAGTGTGTTCCAAATCAGCATCTGATCTACTTACTAGTTATTTACCATTGTTATACAAACATAATAGTGTTATGGAGAAATTCTTGCTTAACAATTC
Source organism: Streblospio benedicti (assembly GCA_019095985.1). NCBI lineage: Eukaryota > Metazoa > Annelida > Polychaeta > Spionida > Spionidae > Streblospio > Streblospio benedicti. Next base: position 5,011 of record JAGTTF010000255.1, read on the forward strand.
ATATGATTAGTGATTACCCATATTTATTCCTATCCCTTTATCACATGTTGGTCAGATCTGTTCAATAGGCTTGTGATTAGAGGCCAAGTAGAGCGTTTAATTGGTGTTTGATGATGGAGTCATGCTTAATCAATTTAGGCCATGAGGTCGATCATTTTGGACAGTTCAAACTTAATGTTTCTTACCTAATATTTACAACACATGTTTATATTAAAAGAAAAATCTTCTCATTGATATGAGAACATATATTAAAATCAATCGAAACTAAAATACGGTATATGGTAGATGTGCATTTCCAGTAACTAAGAAAACTTTGCATACTTTATCAATGTATTGCATCTGTAATATTCATTTTACACTATGAGTAGCTATGTTATATAAATATAATAATTGGTGAACATGATACTTAGACTTGTGGGTTAAATAAAATTCGAAACATTATTGGATGCGACGTAATTGTCACACAATGCCCATTTTGGTATTAATTGGGGCATGTTTCTTTTTGAGATCATTTCTCTATTTTTATTTCTTTTCTGCTATTTAGGCCAAAATCAAACATATATATTTTATTAAAGCTTTTCAATACAAAAGTATCCTTTTCAAAAATAACTTCCTAACAACAATATTGACATTAAAGCAAAAGTCTTTGTTACTAAAATTATAATCTTTCATTTTTGAGATCGAACCTTTTTTGTCTGTTTTAAAGCTTTTTAAAGACAAATACTGTACATCATAGTGTAATCATACCCGGTACATGACGTATTCCACATCAAATGACACTTACACTACACAACTTCAAATCATCCTTGTTCTGTTCTCTGGTATGGCCTTGCCTTTTTTGGAAAAGCATCTAATCGTCAATCTCTTTCTATTAGTGTCAGCACAATTGTTGTACCATGCCATAGAGTAAGACATGTTATATTATTGAGCGTGATTACAATTCACGCTGATAACATTTTACCGCAGCTAGACCATTTTTGGAAGCCGTAAATCATAACAGGTCACAATTAACGTCCAACAACAAACATATATGTGTTTTCACTGAGAAGTATTCATATTAGAAATTAAAATATCTGTGCAGTGCCTGATAGAATTAGTGCTATGTTTTAAATTAAATCGCTATGGACATATCAACAATTCTGTAAATGCGTATTGAAACCACTGACTGGGATCTGTGTATTGCGTAATACGTAGAGGTTAAAGACTCACACTTGGTCTGTCTGATGACAAGTACCTCCAATCTTTTATTTAAATGTGACCATGAAATAGCTTCAAATCACCATTTGCTTTTTCTAACGTAAGTAGAACACCATATATCATTACGCATATGTATTTGATAAAATCTGGTAAATATTGCTGTAATACTTACACTAGCCAAAGTATCGTCACGCTGTTGTTGTAACTCCTTTATTTGCCTCTGACAAACACTGAGAATTTGTTCCAAATTCATTATGAAAAATTGTAACCCGCTTCAAGTTAGATCTATAGCAACTATTGCCAGAAGTCCAAGAGAGAAAATGAGTTTGCTTCAAATGCCATGAAGACATATCTTTTTCTTCGGTTGGCTATTTCAAATGCATTCCAAAAATATTCTTTTCATTATGTCATATTGTTCTGAAAGTGTTAAAATATGTCTTTTTAAGACTTTTATTAGTAGTATGTATGGTCCAAATTTGGACTGTATTTAATGATAATGTATTTTAACAATGACTTCTGTATATAAAATAAATTTTTAGATCTCTCCTATGTATACCTAAAGGGTGTTAGCATGTCCCAATATTACATGTTTAATGGTGTAACCATTTTTAAAGCTGTTATTGAAAAGCTATTATTTGCCTTTAGATGTAGAAATTTGTTCCAATTTCATTATTAAAAATTGTTAAGACGTGTGTTTTTTTAAGTTTAATCTCTAGTTTTTTGTAGAAGTCCAAGAAAACATCTATTTTTAAAATATGCTTTGACAACATATTTTTTTAATCTTTGATATGGACTGGATATTTCAAATGCACGCTGTTTTTTGCGAAAAAATATACAATTCAAATTAACACCCTATCTGCATTCAAAAATATTCTTTTCATTAACACCCTATCTGCTCACTAAGTAAAACAAGTGAACATCTAACTGTTTAATTTTAACTGCTATAAGACATAATACGTGTTTCTAATTGAGAGCCGTTATAATTTGAGGATGGGCAATGAATTACTTTAGTTAAAAGAACAGCGTTGAAAAGATGTAAAGGCACGCATGAAAATGAATTAACATGATTAGAAAATGACAGTAACAGCGATTCCTTCTAACACAATAGACCACTCAATCTTATAGTGTAATCAATGTTTACATACTATGCATGAGGCATCCCCTGATCAGTTCTTGTACAACTGAACTCTCTTATCTACGTATAAGGAGTGATGGTTTTTAGAAGGCGTTGCTTTATGATAGAGATTTGGATATCTATTGGTTGAATTTGAATTCAGTGCTGTTAGTAATTGTGATGTCATAGTGGCATAGAGAAATGAGAGTGTAATGGTTTATTTTTCAATGAGACTTCAGTTTAACATTTTAACTTTGAAGCAATCGGGCATCTACAATGTTTGGAGTGAAAGCCAAAAGCAAGACTGGGGATGACAGTAACACTAAGGTAAGGTTTAATTAGATAGTAAGAGTAATGTCGATTTGTGAAATGAAATAATAGTTTTGAATCAATATCTCTTAATGAGTGCATCATTTCAATATAAAACAGATAAATACACCCATTATCAAGTTGATAGAAATGCACAATAATATGCACAGTTCGTTTATGTCACAGGAATGATTTTGATTGATTTAATATTGTGCTGCTTTAATACTGAAAAAAAAAATCAAAATCAAATCATGAGATTGGTCGTACATTGTAACCACAACCCCTTAATGATATACATTGTAACTGCTTTAACAATTGAAACTGCTTATATATCAGAAATACTGTTTGTGATCTTTGACATATGGGTCACTAGTAGCCTTTAGAGGAATGCGCCAACTTTATGGCCCCATCAGAGAGTGTCCAGTGGTGGTCATTGACAATTAAATGTGATTAGTACAGTTGTTACATCAATCAGCGCCATATTAAGTTTTAAATGGCACTAAGTGCTGGCATGCTTGATTGTGGAGTCATCTCAGTTATGTGTAGGTTCAGTTAAGTTTGACCACCCAGTTTGTCCCGTGACAACATACTGAGCTGATATTCTGTTAATTGTAAAATAATGATACTGAGCTGAGTTGTCTGATCCCCACTTGCCGGTATATTATATGCAACCGTAGATCAATGTACATGTATATATGCCCATTTCACCACCGGCAACACTCCATCTTGAAACTCATCTAATTTGGGCATATATATGCCTTCTATGTGTATTTTAAAGTTGGAAAGGCTCTTCGTTTTGTCAGTGTGCATATAGAAACATTTGACAGTAGTTGGGCACAAACAGAACGCGGTCATTATGCTGGCCATTACTTTGATTAGTTTTCTAGGAAACTAAAACGTCACAAAAATTTGTTTAGTTCTTGATAACCTATAGGTTAGATGTAGCTGGTAAATACCATTTTGTCTATATATTATAATTATTTGTATGGAAAGCATGATGAGTCATCATACTTGAATTTATTCTGGTGAATATATAAACTTTATCCACAATATAAAATCCATGCTGTTTGCAGTATGCTGTGACAAAGACGACCATGTTCATAGATAGGTCATATCTAAAGGGCACTTTTAATGAAGGCTGTTGGTGCAAGGTTCTCAACATTTCGTGAGGATTTCAAGCTCTCCACACAGACAATCTATAAATACATGTACTTACGCAAAGGGGGTGTGTCCCCTTGCCGGTCGTGTTCGGTGTGAACTTTTACCCCTCTTGGCGTTCAATGTTAAGTGTCTGCCAACGTGATAGAGAAAACGCTATGCTTCGAAGGATCCATTAACCATATTTCTAAGCAAAATGATAAAGGAGAAAATGGCCTTTTAACTTTCAGTATTCCCTGCTTGCCCAATGCCATGCACACAGGTTTACTTGGTGATATCATTCGGTGAGTGATATTGACTTACAACACAACAGTACATACTATTGTTTCATTTTTGGTACCATGTTTTCTTTCTATGCTATAGATTTAGCATAGAAAGTATTGGAGAACCTCCAATTACGACCACCTGTCTATTGAGACCAGTGCTCAGACCACCTCTATAATAAGATCACTTTTTACCGTCGCAAACCTTCACAATGCAACCAAAATAAACCTCTGTATAGAGACCACCTCTCTCGTGAGACCACATAACACTGGTTCCAAAGGAAATCCTAATAGAGAGTTTTACTGTAGTACCAAAATGAGAACATTTGTATCGACTTCATGTAATTACTAAAATGATATTTTTAAGTTATGTTAGTATATTCTCATCTATGGTGCTTTGGTTTTCTTCAGAAGCTGTGTTTTGTGATATATGACAGGGGGAAATGCACCTGTATGCGTTAACATATATATTAGCGTCTCCTAGCAGGGGTCATAACTATTGATACATGTTATTACATATCTGTGCATTTAATGGTCTTATAAGATGGTTGAAATAAACTTAATTTGTTAGCACAACATCAATAGCACGACGAAGCATTGTTATGTCGTATATTTCGTAAGATAGACTACTACGATCCATTGTGCGATCAAGCAGATATTAGCAGAGGCAATTTTCTTTTCTTTTTTCAAAACTAAGACTTGTGGTCACAGCATTGTGGCCCCGCTGTTACTACACATTATTTTCAGTAAGTAATAGGCCCGAATATATAACGATGGCATAAAATTAAAACACCCTCAATAAATCATAACTAATTCGTGGGTTATAGCGTCACCATTAATTATGATTATTTACAACAATAGCTTTATAACGAATGGACAATTCCATTGAAAGTTTTCAGTGTTTTCACTTAGCAGTGTTTACATGTAACGTCACGTACCCCTTAAACTGGCATGTGGTTACGGTATGCTAACACAGAATTAAAACCGACCACAAATTTTTTGTTATATCTTACGGTGTATATTAGCTCTGTGTGCATTTCTGGTAATCGAGATAGACAGTCAGCATGGTCTAAAATAGAAATAGATTATACAAAATGTAACAAACTATCTCAAACCTAGGTTCTCAGAAATCATATTTTTACATTAACAAATATATGTATGTCTTAATTCATGACATCATCTGTTATACTGATGAACTGCATTATTACTAATGTAATAAGATTATGTGATTTCAATATATATTTCAGGTGGAAGACAAAAGAAAGAGGTACCTCTGTCTACATTGTGATGTTAGATTTACGGAGAAAGTATATAAGAAACATAAAAAGCAGCATTTTCGACACATCAACAAAAATGTGGAGGAGGGAAAGTTACCTTGATCACCTTCTTGACAAGGTAAGAGTTTACCAATGGACAATTATCACTTCTATGTACAGTATTTGCTAATAAGGCAAGAATTCAAATGTCACAATTGGGATCGCTCACATGAGTAGGTTACAATAAATACATATAACCACTCGACTAATGTGCTAAAGCAATGAAAGATTGTAAATCACCAGCAATTGTTTTGTTTATTGTACTGACACAGTAGATCTACAGTAATTAATACGATATACAAACATGCACAGATCTACCCAACCTCATCGGGTTTATATGTCAGTGTAAAACAATTATATTATACAATATAATATACAAGCAAACAAGCAGACGATGGGAAGAAAGATTAGAAGAAAATAATTCTCACCACCAAAAGGATTGCCTCTTACTGCCAGTCAACTGCCAAAAACTTGTTATATTTTGGCGAGACTTTCGTTGTTGTCTCACCAAATTCATCCAGCCGAATTGGTATATGTTAATATTCTGTATGATATCCTGAATCCAGGATGCTATAAGTTTGCATTCTTTGACTTGAAATATAGTTAATAATATATAATATATAATTTATAGATATAGGTAATTTCACGTTATTTTTATTTTTATAGGTGAGAAAGCATCCTATTGATGAGCGAGCTGACGAGCCCCCACTCAAGCTGCCAAAAAAGGAATTTACAGAGCCTTGCCATTCAACGTCGCCACCCCAAGCTGATGATCCATGTCCACCGCAAGCTTGAAACTAAGCTAATGATAGGGCCATACTGCTTTTATGATCTAAGTAGTCAGCATGTGTTTGTGCTTCCGTGGCCGAGTGGATAAGGAGTTGGATTCCCAGTATGGTATGCTCCCCAGGGAGTTGAGAAAGATATATATAGTGTGAAAATGATGCCACTGGCCTGGTGTAGATGTAAAGTCGCTAGAAAACGGCATGAGCTGTTCATTGAGACTAGATAGACCAATACATTTACATTCACATTTACTGACTTTATCGGAGAAGTAATGGGATGTCCAACCTAAAAGAACATCAAGGTATTATTGGAAACAATTATTTCGTCATGGCTACTTATTGTTTGTAGTCATCTTATAAGCTTGATTTGTTTTGTATTTGTATTTATCACATTTATTTGGTGCTACCATTTGTGATGGAACAGAGGGATATGAAGAATTTAGTGGGCAATGATGTTGAACACTCCAGTTTAATTCGGAGAGGGGGGAGGCTATGGCTTGAACTTAATTAGTGAACTTTATCAATCTATATTGACATAGGAAAGGGGCTCTCAAATATTGAAACTTTACTGGGCTGTAGGTAGGGTTGCCAAAATCAAGCCCTGATTGGTGCATATTTTCACAACTTGCGTGAGCCAAAATAAGTGCACCACTTTGTTTTCAGTGTTTACTTGGCGGAAAAATTAGTGTCGACAGTCACGATAGCCTGACGCCCATCGCTGTCACTTTATGTGTGAGCATGCATTCCATCACCTTATGTTGAAAAAGAAGGAATTTATCTAAGCCGATGTTTCAACCGTGGTCGTGGTCCAAGGTTTGAGTCTCGACAGGGGCAACATGACATAGCCCTATAGATTTGGGGGAAGAATTCTCTACGTAAATACTCTCGTATACAATGTATCTATGTAAACGTTACCTGTCAAATGGCTGTTATTTAGTAGTTATTGGTTACTACAGAAAAATGCAAATAGTGGCAAACAGCATTGCAAGGAGGTAGTAAAAATTGATGATGAAGTAGTAGATCTACACAATTTAAACTAAATGTAATTTATATTAAAGTAAGATGAACAGAGATATTGAAGATATGATGAAAAACACGCATTTAGCTATCAAATAGAATGATGTACATTTTTATGGGCTCATTTATTGACATTTTGTTATAATGCAATATTTGTTTTTATCTATATACAATATTATTAATCTATTTTTTTATGTTTTATGTTATATCAATTGAATTGTAGTAATTACAACCTAGTGTTTTATAATTTGTTTTCCAATACAGTAAATGTATACACTTCAGAAGAGAAGAAAGGGAATACCAAACTTTGAGTTGTATCTAAATTGTATTATTCTTTTCATTGTTTTAAATACAAGTGCTGAATTGATGATTCATCATTGTGTCGAGACAATAAAGTAGACTAGCTTTAATGTGTTGCTTATATTCATATACTAGTAGTTTTAAATAATACTTCATCATCATGTTTTGTGAACTGAATAATACACAGAATATATAGCATTTTAAATAAAAGACGCCCAATTCTTGCAGGAATTAATTGTTAAGTAAATATTTCTTTGCAACTTAACCGAGTTGGTACCACTCTGCTCGATGCTGTAAGGTCATGACCTCCTCAGTGATGAGGAAACTTGTCTTTTGAAGGTCTAAAAATGAAACTGTATGTTCGCTTTATACATACTCTGGCGGTATTTGGTGTCAAATCACATGTATTTTTTGCAAGCTATTAATCTATGTTAAAATTACATACAACACATTTATATGCTGTTCGTAATGTATATATAACTTTTTAGTTTTAGTGACCACACCCATGTCCTTTGATGTTGCATGAAGGGAATTGATTGCCCCAGTGTAATTTTTGAAAGTCCCATGGGTGTCTGACAACTCTGTGTCATCGAATGTGGTTGGTGCTATATATTGGTCTTAGTTGATAGAAAACAATGTTGTATCAAGTGTGATTTACTTGCTTCCACTGATGGAAGTAAATGGAAACTTTTGAGAACAAAATTCCACTAGTGGAATCTTGTTATTTGGCGCAGTGTATTATTACTACTTTAAAAGTTAGTGATTTTCCGGTGTAAAAAAAATAAATTTCTAGTAAGATATAATGTAACACCCGCCTTGGTGACTTATGTCGCCGGCGATGGGGGACACATTGCCATAAAGCTTTCTGGTTGGTCAGCCTAAGTATCCCAGACTGTCGCCCTCGCCGATGAGAAAGATGCTTGTTGAGAGCGCCGTGTTGTGAGCAGCAGGACTCCCGTGTTTTAGCGGCACCATGACGCTCGGCGACAAACAAGTGAGATATTGGCCGCCGCCGCCGCTTATTTGAATGCTTGATTGTTTTCTATAACCCAATTGTGAAAGGGCATGAACAAATATTTGTGCGGTATCCAACCGCAATATTGTGGCATGTTCTTGTTCGTAGTTGTGGTCATTAAATATTAATAATTCCAAGAAAGAATGTCCCTTGGTGCATCTGAATGTCATTGCACACGGCTGATAAACATCTAGATTATTACTGCACATAATCCATTACACAATGTGTCATGCGGTGGCTTAGTGCATCTGAATGTCATTGCACATGGCTGAAAAACATCTAAATTATTACTGCACATAATCCATTACACAATGAGTCATGCGGTGGCTTCACATGGAGACGGAAAAACAGCTGCTGCTGTTGCTGCTGCTGCTGCTGTTGTTGCTGCCCTAAATGTCCTTCCTATTGAGGCCACTTATATAATAAGACCAGGTCTCACAATCTCAACCCCTGGTGACAGCAGTAGTCCCCCAGTGTATACCTTTTGTCCCGCGTCAGCAGCAATTACGACAATCAGTGCGCAGCGATAACAACAGGAAAATTACACAGATACAAACACAGATATTTGGCGGGAATGAGAGGGGCGGGGGGGGGGCTGTCATTACAAATCTGCAGAAAATATACAGTTAAAGCGTTTTAGATAACTGTTAAGGTAAAGATTTGATATGTGCCTTGACAATCAATATATATCAATATATATACTTCTCGTGATATAATGGTGTTGACATTAACATATTTGCTAAACATTTAACACATAGAGTGATTATATTTGTGTCATATTTGATTTTCTTTCCAGTCAATAAATTCATATCTGATAAATTGATAAATTCTAAACATTTCCATCGATAAAACTTATGAAAGCCACTGAGAATCGGCATGATTTATCAATGTATCTGTGAAGTAGTTTATCAGGAGCAAATGACACCCATTTACCTAAACAGACCCCCCGACCGGAGCCACAGAGTCTCTGGTAAATTCTGAAATATAGTTCTAATAGAGGGTGTCTTGCAGATACAATGGTATCAATTCAAATAAATATCTATGCTTTTGATTTCATTTCATAAATAAACTAGATATAAAATTAATGAAATATCACTATATTTGTTCAAGTATGGATGTATTAGAATGATTGCAGAAAAGTGGTGAAACTCAAATAGATTTAAGTTCATGGTTAATGGTAACGATATATAATACATATTAGACATAATTATAACAATATTTTATAAAAATGTGAATAATTAATGTCTTGTTTCACCTGTCCCATGCTGATGTTTGAGTATTTTTGATCCATGCCGTTGAGGGGTTAAAGGAGATAAAGAGGATAACCTGTAGTTTATGGATGGTAGAAGTGTAGACATCCACACTCTGATAGAAAGAAGCAAAGTAAATCTGATAAAGAAAATTGAAGAAATGTGGAAAAATAGATTAATTCACGTCCAAAATTAAGAACATACAGGCCTTTAAAACAGTAATACCAGAACTTTCTAATTAGTTCTGAAGTCTATGTTATCTATGATATTCCACAGTCATGTAGTTATTCAGTGCTAAAATAGGATCAAGTACAGTATCCATCCGAATTGCAAGTGGAAGATATGCGAGTTTACATGCAAATGAAAGAATTTGTAGATTTTGTATTGACAATAGGACAGACTTTGTAATCAGGATATGGATATCTCTACCGCATTCAATGTTAGCATTTTCATTTCACTGAGCGGCCCAGCATGAGAGCCCCTGAATGGAAAAACCCCACACTCGCTACCACCCCATTGTACATTAACTATGCATAGGTCGAGTAAGTTTTTTACATTATGCAG
>JAGTTF010000255.1:23657-39394 GCA_019095985.1 Streblospio benedicti
ACTACAGTAAAACTCTCTATTAGGACTTCCTTTGGAACCAGTGTTAGGTGGTCTCATTAGAGAGGTGGTCTCTATACAGAGGTTTATTTTGGTTGCATTATGAAGGTTTGCGACGGTGAAAAGTGGTCTTATTATAGAGGTGGTCTGAGCACTGGTCTCAATAGACATGTGGTCTTAATTGGAGGTTCTCCAATACTTTCTATGCTAAATCTAAAGCATAGAAAGAAAACATAGTACCAAAAATGAAACAATAGTATGTACTATTGTGTTGTAAGTCAATGTCACTCACGAATGATATCACCAAGGAATACTGAAAGTTAAAAGGTCATTTTCTCCCTTATCATTTTGCTTAGAAATATGGTTAATGGATCGTTTCGAAGCATAGCGTTTTCTCTATCACGTTGGCAGACACTTAACATTGAACGCCAAGAGGGGCAAAAGGTCACACCGAACACGACCGGCAAGGGGACACACCCCCTTTGCGTAATCATATATAGATTGTCTGTGTGGAGAGCTTGAAATCCTCACGAAATGTTGAGAACCTTGCACCAACAGCACTTATTAAAAGTGCCCTTTAAATATGACCTTTCTATGAACATGGTCGTCTTTGTCACAGCATGCTGCAAACAGCATGGATTTTATATTGTGGATGAAGTTTATATATTAACCAGAATAAATTCAAGTATGATAACTCATCATGCTTTCCATACAAATAATTATAATATATAGGCAAAATGGGATTTATCAGCTACATCTAACCTGTAGGTTATCAAGAACTAAACAAATTTTCGTGACGTTTTAGTTTCCTAGAAAACTAATCAAAGTAATGGCCAGTATAATGACCGCGTTCTGTTTGTGCCCAACTACTGTCAAATGTTTCTATATGCACACTGACAAAACGAAGAGCCTTTCCAACTTTAAAACACACATAGAAGGCATATATATGTCGAGTTTAGATGAGTTTCAATATGGAGTGTTGCCGGTGTTGAAATGGGCATATATACACACCCATGATTGATGTACGGTTGCATATATCCCGGCGGGTGGGGATCAGACCACTCAGCTCAGTATCATTATTTTACAATTAACAGTATATCAGCTCAGTATGTTGTCACGGGACAAACTGGGTGGTCAAACTTAACTGAACCTACACATAACCGAGATGACTCCGCAATCAAGCATGCCAGCACTTAGTACCATTTAAAATTTAGACGTGCGGGAAATGGAGTCCCATGCCAACGTCATGTTAGAGACGCTTCAAGACGTAGAGGATGCCGCTGCTCACGCCATCAGGATAGAGTGTGAGACCCCGACGACTACGACCTACGGAACAAGGGTTGCCGCGAAGAAGTCATCCCCCAGAACAGGAAAGACCCCCAGCGCGAGCCGATCCGGTGTGGATTTGCCGACGCGCAGCTGGGCTGCCTCGATGGAGATTGATGACCTCGAGCAGCTCTTCGCCCCACCGATCCCTGCGACTAGAACAATGGGACACGGTGCGAGGCCCAAAGACGCCGCCGGAGCAGGAGCTCCCCCACAGGACCGTCGTCGCAGTCGCTCACGTGATAGCGGGGACAACAGCGGAAGAGAGTCTCCAGATGCTGGACTACAGTGAGGCGGCGCAGACAGATCGGCATCTGATCAGCATCAGATCGGCTAAGGTGGCCCACCAGGCGTGTTGGTCTAGAAAGAACCTTCCCAGCGATGCCAGACGCGGCGCAACGAAACCATGGTGGCTGGGACACCATGAAGTCAGGGTTATCCTCGCAGGATTTCGGTCTAGTTGCCAACCGTGCCTGTAGGAGGTGGGCTTTTGAGTCCAAGGATAATCCGCCCCAGTTTTTAGAGTGGCCGACCAGCCCCGGTTAATGTACTCTACATGGTACGTCCGACTTGTAACCGGTGGCTTCCCGCCCTTTTTATTGTAATTTTGGCCATACTTCCCATGTAAGCGGGTCCCCGTTTCCCCCCACCACTTTTTCTAACGGTGTCCATGTTTTTATTATTTTATGATTCAAGAAACCAGATGGACGGTGGGGGAGAGTGTTTCTTCTTTTGCAGTTAAAGTCCTCGGGCACGACGAGTCAAGCTCCCTCCCTCAGCATGGCCTCGTCGTCTGGCAGACTTACCTGCAAAGCCGTCATCACCCTCCCGAATTCAAGTGGAGCCGCGTCGTCCTGCAGAACTGCCTGCGCAGATGTCGCGCGCCCTACAGTCTCGCCGCGAGCGGAATTAACCGCACCACAGGCCGAGGCGACTCCGTGATGTCGCCGTGTTCGAGGACCGCCCGCGCTGTTGGATACTTTTTGTTGTTTTTGTTATGTAAGTAGATTGCATGTAAATGTCTCACACCCTTAAAAGCGGAGTCTGGCAGTTCCATGTAATCTGGGGGAGTGTGTAACAAAACTCGTTTCGTGTAGTCTCCAGTGCGCTAGAATTGTAGCATTCTCGTGTAGCATAAAATTAGTTATAGAAGTTGCACTGGACTAGGTATAGCTTTCCCTGTTACACACACCTTGTTAAGTATTGTTGTTGTCCTTTATTATGGCCACATTAGGATTAGGGAGCCAGTACTCTCTGGTACTGGTTTTTGAGCCGATTAGCGGCAGTTCTCCTTTAGCGCTCGTCGGAAGCGGTAGGGCTGGCAACCTATTTTCAATCTCGGGAATAGGCCCTCTTTGCACAATTCTACGGAGGTTAACCCGATGGGTGCCTCTCTCAACGTGGTCCTGGCTCCGTGTTGTACTGCGTAGGGGACGCCTGAAACGTGCGTGTCACCACCGGTGCGAAGTCCTTCCCGTGAGAAGGCCCTTCGTGAAACCCGGGGTGTCACCAGCTACTCTGCCCCCATTAGACGGGACTGATGGTTAGACAGCTGTTCACGGTATAAAAGCCTAATACACAACGAGAAGCGTACGAGGGTTCTGATCGAGTACGTGCGTCCACTTGGGTATAAGACCCGCAGGGTGGTTCGTAGAAGGCTTGTACACAGCACCGGGGACACGGGGTAGATCTCTAGAGGGCCTTGGGCCTGAAGATCCCGTGCCTCCCGGCCCACAGATTTCGAAGGTCGTCCAGGCAAGTTCTTCCACTGTGCTTCCTGAGGTGACCACCAGTCAAGACCGGCAGATACAGAACTCACTTTGTTTTCAATTATGCAATCTAGCAACTAATGCAATTCACTGCTTTTAAGTGTTAAGTCATAGGAGGAAAAAAGGAATTCACTTGTAAGTAACAGTAGGATCTGTGTGTGGTGAAGATTTATAATGCTAGATTTGTGAATATATTGGAATTGTTTTACCAAGCTAGAGATATATGTGATGTTTTTATTAGCAGATCTAGTATGGTTTATATGGTGATATGATATTTGCTGTTGTTGATCAAATCATGTTGAACTCTAAATATATATGATATAAAATTCTTAACATTTTGAATGGTGTAAAACAGTAAAATGAAGATTGGTAACTTGTTAATTGAATAAGCCTGAACTAAATGAGAATGTTTATAGGTATATAAATTTAGAAATATTATAGTTATAAACATCATATGTAATCAATAACAATTGTGATAAAGATTTTGCAAAATGTTGTGTTCTACTAAATTAATCTAATTTACTCACTTGATTAGGAAAGCCAAACGTGTGTTAGAGTGCCCTATTTTCCTCTACTCACTTTGCTCATCTAAACAAACTGACCCACACGTTGTAAAACAGTCACTAACTTTCCAACTATGTGTACTCAGTTGGAATTTCTTTTCTAATGTGTTTTTGCCCAAGATTGATTGTGGATACAATTATATTCTTATCTTTCTCTCTGTTTTCTATGGCAATCAAGCTGCTACCCGCAATATATACTCACAACCCCAAGAATGATACCATCATCCCAAGCAGCGGGCTGTGTGGTTGTAAATAATTCTGGGTCTACCAATCAGAACATACCCGGCCAAAATCATTCATTTTGTGAATATATGCGTAATATTATAATCAAAAATGGTGGGTGGAAGTTCTTGATATATGATACCCTTAATGGCTATGTATAAAAACTAATTTATATTTCTATTGAAGAAATTTGATCTGAATAAATAGATCTACCTATGCAAATTATGACATACAAAATTCAATGTCTCAGTATAGAAAATAATTCAACTTTGCGAAGAAAGAGGGATACGAGAAACCGCAGTGAATATTGATCATCCCAAACAGCTCACTGCTTGAGATGATGGTATCATTCTGGTCACACAACCTCGGGGTCGTGAGTTTCGAGTCCCGCCAGGGCCACTTGATATAGTCAAATGGAAGCTTAGGGTTGTAAAACCTGTCTTCAGCTATATCTATCGTTGGTAGAAATATGCTTGCTAAAAAGACGTGTGTGTGAGAGAGAGAGAGAAGTATAAAAATATATCCGCAGCAAGCACTGGGAAACGCATATATAAAATCTGAAATGCTCTACTGTCTAGGGCTGCTAGGCGTTGAATTATGGCATACACGGTTATACATTTGTTGAATTTTTTATCGTGACGATCTGCCCGCTCTGACGCTCTGTAATTCACTCCTACCGCCATTTTGACGTGGACACTACGAAATTGGATATTTATCCAGTCCGATCACAGGAAAGTTGGTGACGAAAAGGACGTACTGCTTTTACAATCAAGGTATGACCGTCAAGTAGAATAAGAACGCATTTTTTTCCAGATTATGGTAACATGATATATTTGCTTTAAGAATCTGATGGGTGCCACCTTGGCACCCTTGAGGATTTTTTGTTATTGACGTCTTAAGCAGCACCCTGTTTGAGACGTACCCTTTGAGTATGGCATATCATGTCGATGATATAAACATATCATGTTTGGTATCAAATTGAAGCATATTGTCTACGGAAGCTAGTAACATATGTAAAGAATAATAAACTGCAAGTTTCGATTGCTTATAAGCAAATATTTAAAGTCAATGCTCCTCAGAAGTTGCTAATGCAATATGATGTTTTTATGTTCCTTTTACAGTACAGAGATTTACTCATTTCTGTTATCAGTGTATTCCAAATATTTAAGTGTAGTTGAGAACTCCATAGATAACGTTTTACATGGTATTTGATCAGTATAAAAACACTCATAAACGTCAGAGCAGGCAGGGCTAATGGCTGCAAAACTCAGGAGTACATGTTGACACTATACTTCCACCTAAAGATTTGATCATGAAAAGTGATACAAAAATATATAGTTTATTATTTTAAACCAACGGATATTTATTTTCACAAAACCGGTAAGCATTCACCCATACATAGAGCTTTCTGAGATTGACAATATCAACTATAGTAGTCTGTAGGACGAGTTTGCCCCCCGGGGTTTGCCCCGATGTAAACCTGAGATGGCGACGAAGTAGCACATTGTCATAAGTTCCCAGACATATTCACACTGATTCCTCTGGTCATAGTATAAACCCAGATGGAGCAAAAGTTCTCACAGTGGACAACAGATGGTTTCAGAGAGGTGTGGATGAAGCCATTTTATTAGAACATTGAACCTCTCTCAATAGAGATGGTGGACGATATAACCTCCCCAGTGCCTGGAACAACTTGCTCTCTTCAAATGTAAGCAGCAGAAGGGGCAGGGGCAAACAACAGCTTGTTAATACTGTAGTATTATTCAGACTAGTATGTTTGATATTGGCAGTCTGATGAAGGCATATCATGAATGGATGAATGCTTGTACATGTAAGTTTTCTGTAAATAATTATCTGTTGGTTTAAAGCAATAAACTGTATATTTGTGTATTATATATCACTCTCCACTATAACACGAATAGTGACGTAAACAAATCTAAACGGATTCAGTTCACATGTGATAATAGAGGAACTAATCCTGATTTGCAACTGATAGATGCTGACTGTGAGTACCATCATGAAGATGGGGATGTGAAAATCGTCCACAATCATGTTCACATGATGCCACAAAAACAACACGTTTAAGTCTGTGCTGATACAGACATTCGTTCTCGTGCTATGTGTTTACTTTGTTTGGCTGTACAAGCCAGTTACTTCAATCTCCATGAAGAGATATGATGGAAAAGGGAAACATTAAAGCTTCCAAACTAGCGAACAAATTCTTTGATCTGTTGGCTGCACATGCCCTATCAGATTGTGATACCGTTTCATATCCAGACGGTAAACAACTATCAATATCATGTCTAAACTAGAATTAATGCATATAACTAACTATTATTAGAAAGATAGAACAAAATTTGCAATACTTACCTAGTGAAATAACGTATCTTAACACCTATTATCACTGAGGTTGTACCTTATATATGCTTATTAATGTTTATTTGTTGTTTTTGGTTTCTAATTTTAATTTTGAATTGTATATATTTCCCAGAAGAGGACACTATTGTGTTGAAACTTTGGAACTATTTAATAAAACATTGTGAAATTTCTAAATTACGTTTTTTTATGTCTCCACAAAAATACAGAATCTGACAAAAAACAATTATGAAACTGTCAATTTGTTGCTTAAAATGAATCTTAATTTAAATGTGTATACTGAGCTTGATTTTGACGAGAAGGACTGGATGAAAACAGGCATTGATTTCACTCATGCTGTTTACTACGGAAAGAAAAGTGAATTCTTACATGATTTATGGGTTCCTTTGTTTAGCAAAATGAAAAATCCCCTAAACAGTGATGATAAGCAGCTTCCCCCATACTAACAAATCAGAATGTAAAAGACAGTAACACCATGTTCCCCAACTAACTGCAGGTGCCAGTCAGCTGGCTTGTGGTGCACATCTTCCTGCAAGTGTGAGGCCAATACTCAATGTGCTTATTTCCATACAAAGCAAATTGATAATTATTTTCAAATTGGGGAGGAAGTATATAATTCTTAAGAAGATGAGGATCAATAAAATGTACTGTATATGTAGTACAGTAAACAATAATAAGACTGTAATACAGACAGTTGACGTTACAGGTGTGTCAAAATCAAAGTTTCACATTTTATGAAAATAAATGGAATAAAACAAATATCTACTTGTTTTTTATGATCATTTACATATATCATTAAGTTCCCCATGACATATGCTTTAATGTGATACTAAACACGATATATCTATACCATTTACAAAGCTAATTATACTCATGGGGCTGCTAAAACATGGGTGTGGCTTGCGGCGTCAATAAAAATAATTGCTCAAGGGGGACAAGGTGGCACCCATCAGATTCTTGAAATATACATATTTTACTATATATATTTTACTATATTTTTATATACTACAATATTCTGCAATAAAATTGTGTTTTTATCCTACTTGACGGTCATGTCAATTATTTCCTTGACTATAATAGGCTGCGGTCAGCAAACTATGGAGACCATCTCTGTGAGCTCTGGAGAAACTAGCGGTGATATGATAACAACCAGTACTACTGAGGTGGACGGAGTGCCCGTGTCTGTGATGCATGTCACCATGACCAGCTCCGGAGCACACTCGTCTCTACAGTCCATTGTTGGGCAACCATCTGTGATGCAGATAGCCTCAGACCAGACCATCCAGGCTATACAGGTAAATAAATAAATAAACCTCTTTCACACTACACCCATATGTATTAAGTTAGTTCATGTATATTTTCTTATTTGCTGTTGCACAACTTAAATCATTGTAATGTAAACTCTTCTATCAGGTCCAGGTTGGTGACGGCGACACGCTCACCTCGGGTCCGCTGTCGTCGGAGGACGAGGAGAGTCGCAAGCGGCGAGAGCTGCTGGCAGATCCAGCTCGTAAGATCTTCTGCTGTCGGAACCACTCGCAGTCACCAAGGTGGAGGAATACAGCCAGACCAGCCAGGACGGACGCTTTTTGTCCCTATCCAGCTGGCAACAGGCGTGGGTCTGATCTGTATGACCAATGTGGCCGCATCATCTCTACTGGTCCCACTGTCCTGCAATCTGGTGCAGGGGAAAAATCTTCATACCTGCATCCACCTCTGCGGGTAACATCCAGTAGATCACGCCATCTGCATCGTCGCTGGGTCAGGGTGTCGTCATGGCAATGGCGGGGTCCACTGTAGTGTCCACTGTAGTCAGTCCGGTTGGGAGGAGGCCATAAGGAAACGCGAGCTCAGGCTTCTTAAAAACAGAGAAGCAGCCCGTGAATGTCGGCGGAAAAGAAAGACTACATCAATGTCACGGAAAACCCGAAATAAAATGTGTCCAATTCTCAAAATGTAACATATTGGTGCATTTATTTGCTGACTTTTTGCCAGAACATTTTTATCATGTGCGTAAATGGGGAACTGTTAAGGAAATGTCAAGAGTTGAACACTTTGCAGCTAAAAACTCGTCCCTTGCGCACCGACCAAAACATTTTAATTTTAATATGTTGTTTCACAAGACTTGTTCTAATAATTAAACCTATTTCCGGAGATGTGTCCTTCTGGACGCTTTGTTGCAAAAATTTGGGCTATATTTAGGATATTTCCAGAACAACAAAAATTTCACTGCCCAAAAATTTAAAGTTTAATATACAGTTCCATGAAAACTTTGTGACAGAAAAGTGACCGCTATGATGAAGGAAAACCTCTTGGCTTTCAAAAATGTATGCATTGTTAGATGTTTGATGAACGGTATTTGTTGTATTTTCTGCGTTTAGGAGGAGAAGTCGCCGATTTTCAGGAACAACGAGTCGTCAAAAAGCAATTTTTTTTATTTTAATCTGATCATAAAGTTATGCCTGACGTTCATTTTTTTTCAGGCTGTGGCTTCCCCGTTGGCTAGGCGTTGAATTATGACATACACGGTTATACATTTGTTGAATTTTTTATCGTGACGCTGTGCCGTGTATTTTTGACGTGGACACTACGAAATTGGATATTTATCCAGTCCGATCACAGGAAAGTTGGTGACGAAAAGGACGTAATAGTCAAGGAACACAGCTTTTAAAAGCAAGGTATGACCGCCAAGTAGAATAAGAACGCATTTTTTCCCAGATTATGGTAATATGATGTATTTGCTTTAAGAATCTGATGGGTGCCACCTTGTCCTTGGCACACTTGAGCAATTTTTGTTATTGACGTCTTAAGCAGCACGCTGTTTGAGACGTACCCTTTGAGTATGGCATATCATGTAGATGATATAAACATATCATGTTTGGTATCAAATTGAAGCATATTGTCTACGGAAGCTAGTGACATATGTAAAGAATAATAAACTGCAAGTTTCGATTGCTTATAAGCAAATATTTAAAGTCAATGCTCCTCAGAAGTTGCTAATGCAATATGATGTTTTTATGTTCCTTTTACAGTACAGAGATTTAGTCATTTCTTCTATCAGTGTATTCCAAATATGTAAGTGTAGTTGAGAACTCCATAGATAACGTTTTACATGATACTTGATCAGTATAAAAACACTCATGAACGTCCGAGCAAGCAGGACTAATGGTTGCAAAACTCAGGAGTACATGTTGACACTATACTACCACCTAAAGATTTGATCACGAAAAGTGATACAAAAATATACAGTTTATTACTTTAAACCAACGGATATTTATTTTCACAAAACCTGTAAGCATTCACCCATACATAAATGTAAATGTAAATGTCTGGTTTATAGTCTTGATCCAAGTTTTGATCTCACGACTTTACAATTTACACCAGGTCATCGGCACATTCTCATATATATCTTTCTCAACTCCCCGGGGAGCATACCATACTGGCTGCATACGGCATTGCTGCTGTTTGCGCACGCTTATCACCGACCTGTACCTATTTAACGTGTAGGTACCACGGAGCAGTGTGCAACCTGTTAGAGGTAAGTTTGCTCAACACTTACCATCATACCCGACTGGGAATCGAACCCACGACCTTCTGGTCACAAGTCCAACTCCCTATCCATTCGGCCACAGAAGCACATAGTACATAGAGCACATAGAGCTTTATCAGATTGACAATATCAACTATAGTAGTCTGTAGGACGAGTTTGCCCCCGATGTAGTGTGTGTGATGTTCACCTGATGTTGGTGAAAGAGAACGCTCTCTGAGATGGCGACCAAGTAGCACATTGTCGTAAGTTTCCAGACATATTCACACTGATTCCTCTGGTCATAGTATAAACCCAGATGGAGCAAAAGTTCTCACAGTGGACAACAGATGGTTTCAGAGAGGTGTGGATGAAGCCATTTTATTAGAACATTGAACCTCTCTCAATAGAGATGGTGGACGATATAACCTCCCCAGTGCCTGGAACAACTTGCTCTCTTCAAATGTAAGCAGCAGAAGGGGCAGGGGCAAACAACAGCTTGTTAATACTGTAGTATTATTCAGACTAGTATGTTTGATATTGGCAGTCTGATGACGGCATATCATGAATGGATGAATGCTTGTACATGTAAATTTTCTGTAAATGATTATCTGTTGGTTTAAAGCAATAAACTGTATATTTGTGTATTATATATCACTCTCCACTATAACATGAATAGTGACGTAAACAAATCTAAACGGATTCAGTTCACATGTGATAATAGTGGAACTAGTCCTGATTTGCAACTGATAGGAGCTGACTGTGAGTACCATCATGAAGATGGGGATGTGAAAATCGTCCACAATCATGTTCACATGATGCCACAAAAACAACACGTTTAAGTCTGTGCTGATGATACAGACATTCGTTCTCATGCTATGTGTTTACTTTGTTTGGCTGTACAAGCCAGTTACTTCAGACTCCATGAAGAAATATGATGGAAAAGGGATAGACATTAAAGCTTCCAAACTAGCGAACAAATTCTTTCATCTGTTGGCTGCACATGCCCTATCAGATTGTGATACCGCTTCATATCCAAATGGTAAACAACTATCAATATCATGTCTAAACTAGAATTAATGCATATAGCTAATTATTATTAGAAACATAGAACAAAATTTGCAATACTTACCTAGTTAAATAACGTATCTTAACACCTATTATCACTGAGGTTGTACCTTATATATGCTTATTAATGTTTATTTGTTGTTTTTGGTTTCTAATTTTAATTTTGAATTGTATATATTTCCCTGAAGAGGACACGATTGTGTTGAAACGTTGGAACTATTTAATAAAACATTGTGAAATTTCTAAATTACGTTTTTCTATGTCTCCACAAAAATACAGAATCTGACAAAAAACAATTATGAAACTATCAATTTGTTGCTTAAAATGAATCTTAATTTAAATGTGTATACTGAGCTTGATTTTGACGAGAAGGACTGGATGAAAACAGGCATTGATTTCACTCATGCTGTTTACTACGGAAAGAAAAGTGAGTTCTTACATGATTTATGGGTTCCTTTGTTTAGCAAAATGAAAAATCCCCTAAACAGTGATGATAAGCAGCTTCCCTCATACTAACAAATCAGAATGTAAAAAACAGTAACACCATGTTCCCCAACTAACTGCAGGTGCCAGTCAGCTGGCTTGTGGTGCACATCTTACTGCAAGTGTGAGGTCAATACTCAATGTGCTTATTTCCATACAAGGCAAATTGATAATTATTTTCAAATTGGGGAGGAAGTATATAATTCTTAAGAAGATAAGGATCAATAAAATGTACTGTACATGTAGTACAGTAAGCAATAATAAGACTGTAATACAGGCAAAGGACGTTACAGGTGTGTCAAAATCAAAGTTTCACATTTTATGAAAATAAATGGAATAAAACAAATATCTACTTGTTTTTTATGATCATTTACGATATATATATCATTAAGTTACTCCCATGACATATGCTTTAATGTGATACTAAACACTATATATATATCTATATCATTTACAAAGCTAATTATACTCATCGGGCTGCTAAAACAAGGGTGTGGTTTGCGGCGTCAATAAAAATAATTGCTCAAGGGTGACAAGGTGGCACCCATCAGATTCTTGAAATATACATATTTTACGACAATAGTGTGCAATAACATTGCGTTCTTATCCTACTTGATGGTCATGTCAATTATTTCCTTGACTATAATAGGCTGAGGTCAGCAAACTATGGAGACCATCTCTAGCCAGATCAGCCAGGACTCGGAGAGCGGCGCAGACGCTTTTGTCCCTATCCAGCTGGCAACAGGCGATGGCTCTGGTCTGAAGACTCTCACTATGAGCAATGTGGCTGCATCATCCTCTACTGGTCCCACTGTCCTGCAATACGCAACTGGTGCCGACGGACAAAGCTTCATACCTGTATCCGAACATCTCTGCGGGTAACATCCAGTACCAGATCACGCCATCTGCATCGTCACTGGGTCAGGGTGTCGTCATGGCGATGACGGGGTCCACTATAGTGTCCACTGTAGTCAGTCCGGTTGGGAAGGAGGCCATAAGGAAACGCGAGCTCAGGCTTCTTAAAAACAAAGAAGCAGCCCGTGAATGTCGGCGGAAAAAGAAAGACTACATCAAATGTCTGGAAAACCGTATGGCATTGTTAAAAAACCAAAACAAGACACTCATCGAGGAACTCAATATGTTGAAGAATCTTTACTGTCAAAAGGAAGTTCAATGAGGAAAATTAATGAGTCTATTTGATGATTTGTTTTTGTCTGCCATGGCAGATATGCGCTGGTTGATTTAACCTTCAAATGAGGTGTGATAGTCATTGGATTGCGTGTGACTTACAATAGTCATTACTCAGGATATGATTCATTTTGTTATGTAATGTTCTTTTTATGCGGTGTATATATGTTCTCAATGATTTAATTTTGAATTTTTAAATTTTCTGAATCCTGATAAAAGTCACAATTTGATTGGCTGCTGAGATGCCACAGAGATGAATCACTTTGTAAGGGATGTTAACAGAGGATGCTTTAGCCTTGAGCAGGTGGTTGCTCGTGCAACCTGATTGAGTTAAATCAAACTCTCCACCTATTGGAGCATTTTGTTACTACTGGTTGGTATTTTTTACTACACCATAGTCCTTATGTACTATAGTTTTCATGCTCATCTGTGACTTTTGTGCAGCTTATTTCAACTACCATAGTATTTTATAAAAAACATTATCTCTGTCACTTATATAATGTAATAATTGCAATAGGTGCACAAGATATTTTTACAAGTTTATGTTTTATTTTGTACAGTAAATGCAATATTAACGCTAACTGTAAATAACCTCATATTTTAATACATTAGAAAGATTTGACCTATGGTCACCAAACTTCATATTTAGCTTCGTTGTACTGCTCTCCTTGTGTATATTTATATTGTATTCATTTTTAATAAATACATATTTGAATTGTTCTTGTTTTGTATTGTTGTTTACCTTTTTGAAATAAAACAACAATTTAAGCATTTCAATTAATTTGAATATTTGCATTGCCCAGTACACTATGTCTAATTAGCTACGAGTCTTACCTACTAAGTGATTTCAATATAAATTCTTCACAATATTAATTTCTAACTAAATTTGAAACTGACTGTGATGTATATCAATTTTTAGATATAATGAAACAGAGCGTTCAGAGTGAACAAAATGTTAAACTTCATAACTAGAAGGGGGAGAATGTGGGTAGATGGGACACTGGGTAACAAGGGACTGGGGGAAGATGGTAGGTGGGGTAACATGGGACAAATAACTTATTGGAAATTAATTAAGCAATGTTAGTAAGTGCCATCATCACAGACGTAGTCTTCTACAATATACACTGTTTCGTTTCATAAATCACAAATATAGTCTGGTTCAGAGGTAGTATTCAATAATGTGCAGTGTAAATACAACTAATATGACACTATATTATACATATTGTATACACGATTTCATACACGTTTCCTTGAATTTCTGATGGGAAGAAAGTGTACAACTCCACATTGACTGCTCTTGGATACTCTTAAAAGAGTCGATAGAACTATAGTCTGTACCTGTGTACCATCTACCCCCAGTCCCATGTTACCAAGTGTCCCATCTACCTCTAGTCGTCTCTATCTATTTATTACTTCATCCTAGGAAAAGTGCAATGCTACTGGAACAATTTCACGTGGTGGTACAATTTCAAGGCTCAACACGCTCTCAACCGGCCCAGAAACTTCAAAACTCTGGGAACACCAATCCCAAGGAATCTAGTTTTGTGAAGTATTGGGTCATAATGCAATCATCTCTGTTGATCAGGCATAGAGGTAGTGACGGGGACATTGTGATCTGCAAATCACATGCTGGCCCAGCCCCCAAGAACATACTCTATAGCTATATAATATAGTTTAAAATATGCTTGTATGATTCATTCCCTCATCCCAAACGTACTATCATTGTAAATATATTATATTCTCTTTTAAGAGTATTGTACCATGTACATTTAGTTAGATTTAGCTAGCGTGTTTTATTATAATTTATATGTGACTATGATATGTACGTTTTTTTGTTTTGTTTTCTGTTTCAAGCCGCCTTATAATCCAAAAACAAAGTCTTATTTTTAGTGAAAAATCAAATTTATTTAAACATGTTTCGATATCTCTAGTGTCCTTCTCAATTTAATTAAAAAAATAGAATATTACATTTTTGTTACATTTTTTGACTGGCGTCCCGCCGTGGAGGGGGGTATCCGGCGGTGTCAACGGACTCGCCAGCTGACTGGTAAGGTTGGCCACAGTCTGCTGTGGCTTGTGGAGCTTTTGGACGTTGGCCTTGGTTTTTTTCTGCTTTGTTGAGCTTCGTGACTTTGACCTTGGGCTTTTCTGGTTGGTTGAGCTTGGTGGAACCTTTTTTAAAGACGGAGTTGTGAATGCTCACACGGAGTTCCAACTGCCCCTGGACAATGCTGGTGCCTCCACTGACGTAGTGCGATTTCTGACGAGGCGCTGACGAGTAGGCTTTGTTCCGCGTGCTCCTCCTGGCACCCTTGAGTTTCACAGACGACTTAGACTCCGAAGAGGTCGAGCCCCCCGACGTCTTGGCCTTCCTCCTTGGCTGGTACTTATAATTTGGATGTTTTTCTAACAGGCGCGCGCGCAGTTTCGCGGCCTCCTGTTAGGTATAATGGTTCTTCTCTTCTTCGGGCAACTTCCTCCATCTAGCGCCAAGAATTGTGGAGAATTGGGCCTGGTCGTGAATATGGGGCATCTCTTCCTGGATCTTTTTACGTGCATGGTGCGAGTACAGCATGAAATTGTTCATAGGACGTCTTATGTGCCCAGTGTCACTGCTTTTTTCGTCCTTTTCTGTTCTGATGACGTGACGTTATAAAAGTGGCCTTCTTCGCTTCTGAGGACGTGACGGGTCCAGTAGCAATGTGCTTCTTCTGCTTTACTTCATCAATGGACGCCAATGAGTTGAGGCCAACGGTATCGAAGTCGACCATCGACTCGTCACTGTGGCTGGACGCGCCCGAGGTGGTGGAGCGGCTCGATGAACTGGGGATGTATTCAATGGGTTGGCACACGGTCCAGCAAGGGGTTACGTCAGAGCTGTGAGCTTGTTCGGGTATCGCTTTTACTTTGCCCCTCTTTGGCAAGTCGGCGCTAAGAGCATTACTAACGCCGCTGTCATCATCAAAATATTTACCCATGGTTATTTGATGTTCACCACCGACTCAAAGCTTTTTTTTTAAAAAAAAGATTTTCAACCCAATAAAATCTCCTTTAATATCAGTTACAAAATTTTTGTTTCAAAATTGAATTAAAAGATTATTTTTTAAAACTGTTTTTTTAAATTTTTTTTAAAAAAATTTAAACCCCACTTTTTATAGTTCCAAAATTTGGTTTTCCCCAAAATACCCTTAATTTTTAAAAATGAAAAAGGGTTTAATA